>ML095707.1:17916-52806 GCA_003697995.1 Taxidea taxus jeffersonii | reverse complement strand
CCCTTACCAGGGGCCGGGCTAAGTAATCCTCTCAGGTTTGCTTTCAGGAGCTTTTGTTCCCTGAACGCGCTTTCTGTAGAGTTCTGGAGGACGGGAATGACAATGGCGGCCTCCCAATCTCCGGTTCAGAGGAGCCGAGAGCTAGGGGCCCCAGTCTTCAGTGCGCCTTCAGAGAAAAGCGTTTAATCCCTCCAGTCTCCCTAGCCCACGTTTGCGCCGGAGAGTGCGCGCGCGCGTCTGCCTGCAGACACCGCACGCCCGCAGACACCGCAGGCCCGCAGACTCCGCGGGCCGCCTACACCGCGGGCCCGCCGACACTGCGCGCACCCGCACACCGCGCGCGCCCGCAGACCGCGCTCAGAGAAAATCATGCGTAAGCAGTCCCGTCTCACTGGCTTCTGGGAGTGCTTCGAGCTCACCCAGCCTGTGATCAAGCGTCTCTGTCTCTGGCAGAGTCCCACCTGGAGTCTCCGGACCCCGTAGATCCCTGAGCTCTCCCGGGTCGGAGTCTCCCCGGATCTTGTGGGGATCCCTCGCACAGAGCACCGGCCAGTGCCACAGAGCACTGGTCCGTGTCACAGACCACTAGGAAACCTCGGCTCTGTCTCTGCAGCCGGCTTCCCCGCTCTAATACCTGTGAGCTCTGCGACACTCAGACACCCCCGATCCTTCTGTGACCCCGTGGGACCTGAGTCCACGTTGTCCCCGTGAGGTCTTCACCCCAGTTTAGCCTCTGGAGTGATGTCCCTCCGTGGAGCCGACTTTTAAAAGTTCTGATTTTGTGCTCCGCCGCTTGCCGGGAGCCGGCCCCTCCCCCTGGGGTCTATCTTCCCGTCGCGTTGGATTCACTTCTCCGCTGGTCCTACCTTTCAGAAAGTGGTCGATTTTCTGTTCCTAGAATTGTTGTTTTTCTTCTCTTCGATCTCCTGTTGGATTTTTAGGTGTTCGGAATTTGTTTGATAGGCTATCTAGCTGATCTCCTGCTGGCTGATGTCATCTCAGCCTCCTACTTCTCCGCCATCTTGACTCCTCCCTCTGTCATTATTTTTTTAAAACTTAAGTGCTGATCCTGAAAATGTCATATAGTGAATGGAAACCAATCTACATTTTCTAGGTCCTGCATTTACTTTCTTCTGTCATTTAAGAAAGAAGCTGAGATGTTAATAAAGATGCTACAATTATTGTCATCAAATTTATTATATTTATCATATATTTGAGCTAAAGAATATTTGTAATGCTGTATTACCACAGTGTTTATGTCAGAAAATTATTCTCAAGAGTAGAGCTAGCAGGATTTTGAAGATTAATTCTTACTTTGAATGGGTTTTCCCATATAATGACAACCTCAACCCCAGAGATAAGCAGATAACTATATAGACGTGGAGAATAAAATTGGAAAATCCAAAAGCAGGCAACAGTAAGGGTAGTTTTATACCTAATACAGAGTCCATTCATGGGATATTAGAAAGTAATACTTTTTCTTAGGAAGACAACTAGCAAGAGTAACATAAGCTCTAGCTCTTGATTTACTGGAGTATTCAAGAACACAAGACAAAATATAGAGCCATTTATCAAAATTATATTAGCCTCAATTTTCAAAGTAAAGTAAAAACTCATTTATCAAGGCATCAAGTCAGCATTGGATCCCTCCTAGTTAAATGTGGGATTTATTTAATAATTAGGGCACAGGCAATCCAGCAAGTAGAAGGCAAATAACTGAATCTGAGGAGGGAAAAGAATATACAGAGTTTAAGAATAAGGAAAACACTAACTTTCAGGGTCAGTGAGTCTAGACAAGGGTTTCTCAATTTTGGCACTATTGGTATTCTGGACTGGATAATTTTGTTGTTGTTATGGGGACTGTCCTGGGCAGAGTAGGATATTTTGCATTATCCCTGACCTTTACTGCATTAGATGCCAGTAGCTCTACCCACTCCTGCCATAGTTGTGATAACCAAACACATCTCCACACATTGCAAAATGTCCCCTGAAGGGTAAAATCTCCCCAGGTTAAGAATCATTTGTTTAGAGTATAAGAAAGGCTCAGTCTGCTGTAGAGATATGCCTAACCATATCACTGAGGAGTTTGAAGTGGGGAACAAGAGACAGTCTCTATCAAGGAAAGAGAGTCCACTGAAAATGACTTAAAAATGGTCTAGTATCTTCCCTTGAATGAATATTAGCACAAATATTTGTGACCCGAATGATTGTGTCTTACCAGAATATATTTGTTTGTTAGGTAAGACATTATTCTTTATAAGGTCAAGGGTGTAGGTAGAATTACCAATGAATTTGATTATTTGGGATGGTATATCAACTTCAGACTATAAACACAAGTTATAATATAAAGTAGGTTAATATTTATTGTGCATAATGTAAGGTAAGTTAGTATAGGAGAAAAATTTATAATATTTTATAACCATCCAAAAGAGGCTTACAACTTTATTATAGGGACAAGATGTGACCCCATAAATTTTAAATTCTAATTTGATATTCATAAGATAAAACAATTGATTGATTAATTACAAAATTAATGGCCAATACAAGCTATAAATTCACAGGACTTGGGAATCAGAGAAAGTGGAGGACAAATTAAAAGGGTTTTAGAGCCAGACTGTAAAGATTTATTGAAGAATATTGAGTATAAGAATGATTTTATGAAACTATTCTTCTGGAGATTAGTTTAATAATGATTATTATAATGAATTAGGAGTGGGGTGGGAGAGGGTATAAAAATAAAGTCTTGTTAGAGGGTTATTGTGGTAATCCAATAGTGAGAAGAAAAGAATCTGAGCTTGTATGTTAGCAATGGACATTAAAAGAGGTAACTGATGAAAGAGACAATTATGAAGAATTAGTAGGAATTGGGTCAAGGAGGACATAAAGTACAGAAGTGACTGAAACTTTTAGTTCAGATATCTAGTTAATGATAATGGCATTAATACAAAAGGAAAACTTGAGGACAGAGAGCTGGGTCTCTGGAGAAGGCTGACATCTCTATTCAGCTAGTGAGAAATGAAAGAAAGCAGGACATTTTATGAGATTGTGTCTAGTAGAAATTGTATATGTTAGCTTAGAGTTTGGAAATATCTCCAAAAAAAATGAAGCTATGGATTTGGAAATCACTCATATACTTTCTATGTGCCAGGCACTCTTCAAAGTGTTTTATATAAATTAGCTAATTAAAATATTTCTAACAACTCTATAAGGTAAATCAGTTATTGCCCTTTTTTGCATATGAGGAAACTTAAGCACAGAGATCTTAAGTTATCTGTCCAAGTTCACATAGCAAATAAGTTCTGTGAGAGGAAACATGAAAAGATGATCAAGAGCAGAACTTGAGAATACCTATTGCTATAGATTGGATGTTTGTGTCCATGCAAAACTTACGTGTTAAAATCCTACGCTCGCCCAATGTGATTGTATTAAAAGGTAGAGCCTTAGGTGATTAAGTTCTGAGTGCAGAGCCTTCATGAATGAGATCAGTATCTTTTAAAAAGGCATCCCAGAGAGCTTCTTTGCCTCTTCCACCAAATGAAGATGCAATGTGAAAACAGTCATCTATGAGCAAAGAAGCAGAGTCACCAGACAGTGACTCTATCAGCACATTAATTTTGAACTTCCCAATCTTCAGAACAGAGTAATAAATTTTTATTATTTATAAGCCAACCAGCCTATGGCATTTTTGTTATAAAAGTCCAAATGGATTAAGGCACCTATTTATTTAACTTTAGGAGTTGAAGGAAGAAGGTGAACCGAAAAGATAATCAGTGAAAGACTGGTCCATATGGTAGGAATGATATTAAGATAGAGTACATCATGTAAGCCAAAAGGATGTCAAGAAAGAGTTGGAAGGGAATGTGAACTGCTTTTGCAAGGCCAAGAAGGATTTGTTTTCAAAAACCTGTCGGATAAAAAAAAAACACAAAAAACAAACAAACAAACAAAAAAAAACCTGTTGGATAATACAAGGTAGTCAACTTTAAATATGTGCCTTTGTTTGAAAATTTCCCTTTTTTAGTCTGATCAACTATTTAGTTTGAATTAGTGAGGTATTAATAATAATACTAATGTGTAAATAGTAACGATGAAGTTAGTCATTCTATTATACATCCTGGTTTGTGGCTTGTGAGTTAGAGAGAGAGAGACAGGCAGACAGACAGACAGAAATAAGAGAAAGAGAGGCAGAAGGAAAAGAGAGAAAGAGGGAGAGAGTGAGAGAAACTGGGAAGAAGAAGATACAAACAAAAGTATTTGGGTATATTATAATTTATTTAGTAAATAAATAAATTATATATTTTACATAGTTTCATTTTTCATATAATCATTTTCCCTTAACTATTGGGTAAAAAAGAATGTTAAAATAGCACAGGGAAGAGAGAATCACAGAGAGGAGTAAAGGGCAAGGACAAGAATTAAAGTTGTTTTTTTTTTTTTTCTCAAAGGCTCTAGAGAACATTGTTAGTCACGCCTAGTTTGTGGGATTCTTTGCTTCGGTGTTTCTCCCTGTGGTTATTGTACATTGACAGGAATTTTCATGATATAAATCTTCCTTCTGTTAGCTAGCTTATCCAATATAAAACCATGCATTGATTACTATTAACTAGTTCAGAATTACTGCTACCATGTTCTTCCAAATAATGGCTATAGAAATCTTGGAGTAACAAGTATGATTTATCTGCTTATGTAAAAACATTGGTGCCATCTTCCTGCTTTGGCCAAATGGCTGCATGTTATTTCATCAGCCACTTTATCACATTCACATATTCATATTACAAAGCCTAAATTAGCTGATGGGAACCCATTTTTTCTTCAGTGATTTTTCTTGTTGATCTCGTTGATCTCTCTTCTCCCTGATTGCACTGGCTTCCTAACTGGGCAACTGGAATATCTTAGAGAGGAGAGTTCTGAGAGGAAAAAAAAATGTTCCTTTGAAAAATTTTCGGGACTGACTAGATGATCCCCAGAAGCCCCTTTCAGTTCAAAAAAGATTAGGATTCCTCATCTAATGTGGTATGAATTTTTTTAATTTATTTTCAGTGTTCCAGAATTCATTGTTTATGCACTGCACCCAGTGCTCCATGCAATATGTGCTCTCCATAATACCCACCACCAGGCTCACCCAACCTCCTAACCCTCTCCCCTCCAAAACCCTCAGTTTGTTTCTCAGAGTCCACAGTCTGTTATGGTTCATCTCCCCCTTCAATTTCCCCCAGCTCACTTAGCCTCTCCTTCTCCCCATGGTATGTCTTTTATTTGAATTTATTTTCCTTCATCAAGAAGAGTGCTTTCTGACAATTATCATATGATCTCCTTGATATGAGGCATTTGAGAAGCAATGTGGGGGTTTGGAGGGTAGGGAAGGAAAAAATGAAAAAAGATGGAATCAGGAGGGAGACAAACCATAAGAGACTCTTAATCTCACAAAACAAACTGAGGGTGGCCAGTGGGAGGGTTGGGGGGAAGATAGGGAGAGGGTGGTAGGGTTATGGGCATTGGGGAGGGTATGTGCTATGGTGAGTGCTGTGAAGTGTGTAAGCCTGATGATTCACAGACCTGTACCCTGGAGCTAATAATATATTATATGTTAATAAAAAAATTTGAAAAAATAAAAAAAGAAGAGTGCTTTCTGTTATTTTTCAGTGTTTCTGCTAAGCTCCCTATAGGATGCATCTATTTAATATGAATACTTGAAACAATATTATTTGTATATAAAAGTCACTTCCTTAACGTTCTTTTTTTTCCCTTTTTATTTTTTTATTTTTTTAAGATTTTTTTAAAAATTTATTTATTTGTCAGATAGAGAGAGAGCACAGGAGCGAGCACAGGCAGACAGAGTGGCAGGCAGAGGCAGAGGGAGAAGCAGGCTCACTGCCGAGCAAGAAGCCCGATGTGGGACCCTATCCCAGGACGCTGGGATCATGACCTGAGCTGAAGGCAGCCGCTTAACCAACTGAGCCACCCAGGCGTCCCTTTTTTCCCCTTTTTAAAAAAAGGCACTATCTTTAGAAAACACTTGTTACCACAAATATTGCTTTGGAAAATCTGAAACTCCAAATCAATGTGCTCCATCAACTGAAAGTAGATTTAAGCAGTCGTAACTGAAAAGAACACAAAATGTAAAAAGCTGACAAATATAAAGATAATAAAATTGGTTTATGGTAAAAGCAATTCAAGTTATCTATTGGTGGTGAAGCTCACAATGCAAAAGTGGGAGGCAGTATCCAGTGTTTAACTCCACAGTTTTTGCACATCTGAGAAATGAGTCTTCAGATGAATTTTATCTTTAGCAGGCGTATTTTTAATATATTTTTATTATGTTATGTTAGTCACCATACAGTACATCATTAGTTTTTGATGTAGTGTCCCATGATTCATTGTTTGTGTATAACACCCAGTGCTCCATGCAATATGTGCCGTTCTTAATACCCATCGCCAGGCTCACCCATCCTCCCACCCCCCTCCCCTCTAAAACCCTCAGTTTGATTCTTGAAGTCCATAGTCTCTCATGGTTCATCTCTCCCTCAGATTCCCCCCCGCTTCATTTTCCCCTTCCTTCTCTTAATGTCCTTCATGCTATTCCTTATGTTCCACAAATAAGTAAAACCATATGATAATTGGCAGGCATATTTTTATAAGAACTGTGGGTGTGCCTATTTTAATTATTGTTTTCTGTATCATGAAAAGTATTCTCCACAATGTAAATGGTTTATATTAGAGAATTCTTTAATGCAACTTCTTGAATATCTATATATACTAGATATATACATACATAATTATATAATATGCAGACATATATATACATAATATATATAGATATAAGATGTAAGAGCTTGCTCATATGTTAGGTACTTATATACATTGTTACATTATTTATTTTCTTATGTAATACTTGCTTGTTTATGCAGTTCAAATATATCCTTTTAAAAAAAGTGCTTTCTGGAAGCAGATTAATAAATAGGTGTTTTTTTCTGTAAATGCATTTGGTGACTACTGAGACCCTGGGAAATGAAAATAGTGTCATAAATTATATTAAGATTTTTCACAATGTCTTTTTGGAACTGCTTAAGTCTGTTAACCCAGAACTATTTGTGGTTTCCACTCCTGACCTATATTAGATGTTAAGTTCCCCAATAGCATTATCATGACATTTTTTTAAATAAGGCCATGACCTTCCTTGTTATAAGACCTTTAAGAAGAGAGATATGTTTTATATTTTGGAGAAATACTATAAATCAGTGTTAATGGAATTTTGTCTTATTAAAAATAAAGCATGTAGGGGTGCCTGGGTGGTTCAGTGGGTTAAAGCCTCTGCCTTCGGCTCAGGTCATGATCCCAGGGCCCGAATCTGCTCAGTAGGGAGCCTGTTTCCTCCTCTCTTTCTGCCTGACTCTCTGCCTACTTGTGATCTCTGCCTGTCAAATAAATAAATAAATAAAATACTTTAAAAATAAAGCATGTAACTGTGATATCTTTTTTAGTTTCATATTTCACCATGATACTATTTTGGTGCATTCACTTTGGTCTTGCTAGAGCTAACAATAATGCTTAGTAAATCTGATGTCTCCTGAGCTTATGGTATAACTGACTTCTTTGTACTTATGAACATTCATTAAAACTACATTTTCCTCTAAGAAGCTCTAAAAACAGATTTTTTTGTCCCTTTATTTTTTTTCTATTATCTCCTTAACTCAGGAGGTAAGTAAGTTCCTCTCTACTTATTTTGTAATTCTGTTGAAATGTGATATTTACTATTATTTTACACAATGCTTAAAAAGGAAGAACAAATGTTTTTAAAGATTTTATTTATTTATTTGACAGACAGATCACAAGTAGGCAGAGAGGCAGGCAGAGGGGAGGGGGAGCAGGCTCCCTGCTGAGCAGAGAGCCTGATGCGAGGTTCTATCCCAGGACCCTGATATCACGACCTGAGCCAAAGGCAGAGGCTTAAACACTGAGCCACCCAGGCGCCCCAGGAAGAACAAATCTTATAGGATGACTTCCTAGAGAGATTTTATCCTGATCTCATCAGTTCTGCACACAAGGTCTATGAAAATAGTTTAACAGATGTGTGATTTATAACTACATGGATAGCTCTTTCTGCCAGCAGATGATTTGAGTCTTAGCTTACACTCTGTATAAACCATGGGTTTTGGTGCCAGATAGCTGAAATGCATCCTATCACTGGTGCTAGGGAGTCTGTAGTGTAATATCTTTTTTTTAAGATTTTATTTATTTATTTGTTAGAGAGAGAGAGAGAGTGAGCACAGGCAGACAGTGGCAGGCAGAGGCAGAGGGAGAAGCAGGCTCCCTGCCAAGCAAGGAACCCGATGTGGGACTCGATCCCAGGACGCCAGGATCATGACCTGAGCTGAAGGCAGCTACTTAACCAACTGAGCCACCCAGGCGTCCCTGTAGGGTAATATCTTATTGTTGACTGGCAGTTGGGTCAAAACATATCAAATTTGAAAAGTTCCTCTTAATAAGTGCCATATATTATTATTCAATTAACACTGCTTCATAATTAAAACTCTGTGAACACTCTATCTGCTGGTATTGTGACGGTAATTTCCTACTCACACATGGATATAATATAGATATTTTTAAAGGAATTTCTATGTAATGCTATGATTTTTATTTTAAATATTTCATTTATTTATTTATTCAAGAAAGTGAGCACTAGAGAGCGAGTGAGCACCAGCAGGAGGAGAGGTAGAGGGAGAGCAAGAAGCAGACTCTCCATTGAGCAGGGAGCCAGACAGATCATGCCCTGAGTGGAAGGCAGATGCTTTGCTGACTGAGCCACTCAGGTGCCCCAGGGCTATGAGTTTTAGAAACAGGTCTCCCTTTACTGCTCAAATATGTGATAAAAGGTAAATAATGTTCATGTTTTAGTCCTGTATGTCTAACCAAAAGGGAGAAAAAACAGCCATCAATTATTCATTTTGTCAAAAAAGTTATTATGAAATAATTACACTTCATTTTGTTACTGGTTAGTGGCTTTAAAGAATCAAATGTTCAGAATTATAAGGAGCTTCCATATACCCATGTCCACCATGCTAACTTCACAGATGCAAAAACTGAGGGCCAGGGAAGTTACCTTCAGAGTCATTCAGTGTCAGAGTGGGAATGGAAACCAGCACTTCTGACTATCAAGATTCTTTCAATATGATACTAAGTTTTCATCATCACATCTTACAGAACTACACCAAAACACCATACATGGTGTACCTGAATATAAAAAAGACAATGAAACACTCATTGGGGTACTTAAAAGGATGATTTGGAAGTCATTACTTTATATCGTGTAGTGGGCTTAAATTTGGCACAATTCCATACACCATCAGGGTTACAATGTAAAATAAAACTAGTAGGGGCTTCTGGGTGGCTCAGTGGGTTAAAGCCTCTGCCTTCGGCTCAGGTCATGATCCCACGGTCCTGGGATCGAGCCCCACGTCGGGCTCTCTGCTCGGCAGGGAGCCTGCTTCCTCCTCTCTCTGCCTACTTGTGATCTCTGTCTGTCAAAAAAAAAAAAAAAAAATAGTAAGTAATATTTGCTTATGTTATTATTCTAAATTATTGGACCCCAGAGCAAAAAGAGGTCACTTTACATGTGCAAGTGCTTTGATTGCAGTTGTCTCACAAATGTGAACTGATAGTTTTGTCTTTTATTAGTTAAATAATAAATAGTTCCCTGGCAGAAAGAAATCTCCTTTCATACCCTCCCCCCAAAATTTAGCAGTACAGGGGCTACTAGTGTTAGTTACGCTTACATCATTCAGTTGTTGGATGACTGTTATGAGATTAAATGGATCAATATATGTTAAGATTTAGAACAATGTTGGTCTGTAATAAATTCTGTCAATACTAAGCTACTACATTTTTCAAATAATGCCTGAGAATTGGACTCAAGTGAGAGTGCATGGATGTAAATTCTAGTTCCCCTATTTACTTCCTATGTTACTTTGCCCTCAATTTATTTGTTGCCTCAATTTTCTTGTCTATAAATTGGGAACCATGAATAGTAAATACCATAGTTTTGGGGTTTTTTTGTAAGGATATGAGTTATTATTTATAAAGAGCTTGGAAGAGTGACTGGTAAATAGGAAGCACTGTTAGATGTTACCATTTTTTTTTTGCCTAGTATTTTTCAATGTTATTTATGTATTAATATATTCTTTCATCCTAAAATACCATGTGTACCTCTATTATGTTTTACACATGATGGGGATGCAGCCTAATGTGGGAAGTAGACAAGTAAATAGTCATTCCACAGTGTCACTATGTATATAGTATGGGGAAAGATGATAACACTTTGGGGAATAGAGTGTTTCCAGGAAGCACATTTAAAAGCCACCTATCCTGTTGGTGTATGTATATGGGTGGGAGGAGGACTGAAATGTGGGGTTGGTAAGCATAACAGATATAAGATAATGGCTCAAAGATTTCCTGGATAAAATTTCATTTTATTTAAAGAAATAAAGTATGAATAAGAGTTAGGATGGAGTGAGAGGGATGGCAGGAAGAGAGAATTCATGAGTAAAGAAAGTCTAGGGAAAGCCAAGTAAAATAAAAATAAATGAAATATTTTCAGAATGGCTACGACAGAGTATATGGTGGAAATTAAAGATGAATGAGACTGGAGTACTAGATAAGGATGGGGTCAGATGAGAACAAAGGCCCCAAACCATGATAATTTGTTGAGGGGAGAGTTTGGAAAGTTAATTAGCTGTTTTAAGGAGAAGAGTGAAATGATAGTGTTTGTATTTTTAATACATCATTTTTCAGCATAGAAAATAAAATTAGCTTGGGTAAGGCTGGAGATGGGGAGATCACTTAGAATGCAGTCATGGTAGTTAAGGTGAGAGGTGATGATAGCCTATACAAGGGAAGAAGAAATAAGATCAGATATGGGATTGGGAAGAGTCTTTCAAGTTAGTGGGTTGGGCAGCTGGACAGGTGGTTGTATCATCTACTGACATAAGGAAGGCCAAAAAAAAAAAAAAGTTTTGGAAAGAATGAAGGTTATTATTTTAGGTATAGGCAAGTTTTGAAATATCTAAGTGGAGGTGTGGGTCGATTTTTTTTAAATATTTTATTTATTTATTTGAGAGACAGACAGATTTGTCTGTGTTTTATTTACCTGAGAGAGAGCATGAGAGGGGAAAAGGTCAGAGGGAGAAGCAGACTCCCTGTGGAGCTGGGAGTCAGATTTGGGACTTGATCCCAGCATTCAGGACCTGAGCCAAAGACAGTAGCTTAACCAAATGAGCCACCCAAGTGACCTTAACACTCTAGATTTGGGAATAATCTGTGCAGAGATGGCAGCTGAAGTGATGGAAAAACAATGAGATGACACAGAGGAAATGCATAAACCTATAAGAGAAAATGACCTATGGTAAAGCAAAAGGTTCTTAACCTTTCTTGTCCCATTAACCGCTTCAGCAGTCTGGTAAAGCCTAAGAATACCTTCTTAGAATTATGTCTTCCTAATTATATTAGTTGTGTATGTAGGTGAGTACATGTGTGTACATATATATATATATAACGTGTATACATTACATGTATATATGTATACATATAGAATACTATGTAATTATATATAGTATATGATAATATAATTACAGAAAACAAATACATTGAAATAGTTACAAAAATATTTAAAAGCATTTATTATAAACAAATATACATGTTTTTATTAATATATTAAATAACATGACCCAGTGGGCCTAAAAATACTTTAATTTCAAAGTAATGAGGACTGTAAATGACATATTGAAGTAACTCTAACAATTGAAATGCTATATGAAATTATCTGTTGGTGACAAAGTTATGGGTATTATTCAACGCTGTTTTGATTTTTTGAAGATAATGATAACTTTCATTTAAACTCTAAGAGATTAGTAAAAGTAAAGATGTAATTAGTTTTCCCCGATCCAAATCACAGCCCTCTGAATACTATCCACGGGCTCCTGGAGGTCTATGGACTCCAGATTAACAGTGGATTAGTGCCTTGATAAACAGTAACAGCTGCAGGAGGTGCAGAGAAAGAGGAGCTTAAAAAGAAAGCCAAACAAGAAATATGAGAGAAGTCAAAGAAAAAACAGACAAATATAATAATGCAATAGAAAGCAAGGAAAGAGGGTGTTTCTAGAAGAAGTGATTACTAGTGTTGAATGTAACAGAGTTGTCAAGTGAGATAAGGACTGAGAAATGTTCTGCAGATTTAACAAAAAGAATGTTAATGTAGGATAACTTGACAAGAGCAGTTTCAGTGATGGTAGTAGGTATTTAATTAGTGGTTGTGATACTGGTTAGCTAAATTTCAACAGGTTTCAAAGTGACTGGTAGGTGATGAAAGGCAGATGTTAAATGAAAATGTTTTTCTGGAAAAGTGTCAATATCAAAGGCAGTACTGAGATGGAGACGTGGGCTCAAAAGAAAATGTGTGTGTGTGTGTGTGTGTGTGTGTTTCATTTTTAAAAGAAGAGACAGTTGTACATACATAAAAACTTACAGAGCAATGTCTATAGTTTTTAAAGGACCTCTATAAGTTTTAGCTTATGATTAAACCACCATAGTCTAAAAATGCAATGCTTTACCCCTAGGATTTACCTTTTTATAACTCCTCATATGCAGTTTTCTTCAATTTGCATTTTTTTCTCCATATTATTGAATTTTTCTGCATTAGAGGAAAGTTCAAGTTAAAACAAGTAAGAAATGTATAGGACCTTACTTCCTTAATTGTTCTGCAAGTGTCACTATTACTAAGAATATATTGGTACTTAGACCATTTTTAGATAAGTCCTATATTTATCACATTCAAACCTAACACACATAATCTATCAAGTACATTTAACAATATGCTAAAACCACACTGGAATTTTCAAGAACTGTTTACAGATATTTTGTTCTTTCTCCTCTCACCTTGTAAACCGTCTTCTATATTTTTACCTTTGACAAATACATTTAACAAAACAGTTAGTTACAAATGTAACTTCCATGCATGCAAATCTAAGTTATATAGATGTAGGTCATTCTGATTAAGAATGCTGAATCTGGGGACGCCTGGGTGGCTCAGTTGGTTAAGCAGCTGCCTTTGGCTCAGGTCATGATCCCAGCATCCTGGGATCGAGTCCCACATCGGGCTCCTTGCTCGGCGGGGAGCCTGCTTCTCCCTCTGCCTCTGCCTGCCTCTCTGTCTGCCTGTGCTCGCTCTCTCTCTCTCTCTAACAAATAAATAAATAAAATCCTTAAAAAAAAAAAAAAGAATGCTGGCTCTGGTGCCAGACTACCTGTGAATCTTGTCGCCACCTCTAACTATCTATCTTGGGCAAGCTATTTAACTTCTTTATGACTCAGTTTTCACATCTGTAAATGAGAATTATAAGGGTACCTATTTCAGAAGGTTGCTGGAAAGAAAAAATGAGTATGTAGATATAAGTTTAAAATCTTGCCTGGCACATAAATATTTCCTATTACCTTAGACCAAAATATGCTTCATTTTATTGAACTTGAATCTGCTGGATGTAAACCACTATGGTAACTGGGTATAGTGGCTGTATAGTGGCACCCAAAAAGATCCACTTCCTAACCCCCAGAACTTGTGAATATTTCCTTATATTGCAAAATATGTGATTAAGGATTTTGAGAGGAGGGGATTATCCTGGATTATCTTGGTGGGGCTTAAACACAATGACACTTATCCTTATTGGAGTGAGGCAGAGGGACATTACACAGAAGAGGAAGAAAGAAATGTGACAACGGAGGCAACAGATAGGAGCACTGTGACCACAAGTAAAGGAAAGCTTGGAGCCCTGAGAAGCTGAAATGGCAAGGAATGAATTCTGCCTTAGAACTTTGTGAGGAAGCACAGCCCTAATTTTACCTTGATTTCAGAATTATGGCTTCCAGAACTGAGGAAACAAATCTGTTGTTTTAAGCCACCAAATTTGTGGTAATTTGTTAAGGCAGTCCTAGGAAATTAATACACTATAACAAGTTGTTTAATTTACTTGTGTTTGTTTGGCCTGCTTTTTTTTAACCTGTTATTAACCCTTTTTTTTTTTTTTTTAACCTGTTGTTTGCTTTTATTTTTTATTTATTTATTTATTTTACTCTCACTTGACTGCCTTTCAGCATTTTTGGATAGAGTACAGAGAACTAGCTTCATTGTTAATTTATCAACCCTCAAAGAAAAAAATTACATCTGTTACCAGTAGATACTTGCCGAAGAGCACAAGGCTAGAGCAGTAAGTCTGACATAATAGAAAGAACAATAAACGTGGTACAAAGCCTATTTCTACTTCTTTTGTTTTTTAAACCTCAGTTTCCTCATCTACAAATAATAAGGTTATTTCTCCTCTTTCATTAGAGATTTTCTTTATTTGGGTCCTCTTTTCTAAATGAATCTTGCTAGAGGTTTATCAATTGTGTTGATCTTTTCAAAGAACCAGCTCCTGGCTTCATTAATCCATTTTTGTTTTCTTTTCTTTTCTTTCGTTCTTGTCTTAATTTCTATTCCATTCCTTTTTGCTCTAAATTTTATTATTTCCTTTCCTTTGCTGGTTTTGAATTTTATTTGTTCATTTTATTTTCTAGCTCCTTTAGTTGTAAGGTTACATTTTTATTTGAGATTATTCTTGCTTCCTGAGATAGCCCTTTATTGTGATTAACTTCCCTCTTAGAACTGCTTTTGCTTCATCGTAAAACTGTTATGTATTCATTTTCATTTGTTTCCATATACTTTTTGATTTCTACTTTGATTTTTTGGTTGACCCATTCATTGTTTAATAGCATGTTATTTATCTTCCATATATTTGTGGTTTTCCAGATTTTTTTCCTATGTTTGATTTCTAATTTCATAGTATTGTGGTCAGAAAAGATGTATGATAAGTCTTTAATCTGTTGGAGTTTGTTGAGACTTGTTTTGTGGCCTAATATGTGATCTATTCTGGAACATGTTCCTTGTGTATTTGAAAAGATTGTGAATTCTGCTGTTTTAGGGTGGAATTTTCCCAATATGTCTGTTATATCCATTTGGTCCATTGTGTCATTCAAAGCCACTGTTTCCTTGATTTTGTGTTTGGATGCTCTATCAATGTAACTGGGGTGTTAAAGTCCCTACCATTATTGTATTATGATCAATTTTTCTCTTTATGTCCATTAATATTTGCTTTATATATTTAGGTGCTCTAGTGCTGGTTGTGTGAATATTTACAATTTTTATGTCTTCTTGTTTGGTTGTTCCCTTTATCATTATGTAATGCTTTTCTTTGTTTCTTTTTATAGTCTTTGTCTTAAAGTCTGTTTTGTCTGATTTAACTATTAATACCCCAGGTTTTTTTTTTTGCTTCCATTTGCATGGTGAATATTTTTCCATTCTTTCACTTTTAGTGTGTATTCATCTGAGGTGAGTCTTGTATAGGCAATGCTGCATGTATATGCATACATGGGTCTTGTGTTTAATTTTTTTTTATTGTGTTATGTTAGTCACCATACAGTACATCATTAGTTTTTGATGTAGTGTTCCATGACTCATTGTTTGTTTATAACACCCAGAGCTCTATGCAATCCATGCCCTCTTTAATACCCATCACCTGGCTCACCCATGCCCCCACTCCCTCCCTTCTAAAACCCTCTGTTTTAGCAGCACCTTTGCAGGCCAGAAGATAATGGCATACTATATTCAAAACCCTGAAAGGAAAAAATAATCTGCTCTATCTAACAAAGCTATAATTCAGAATTCAAGGAGAGATACAACGTTTCCCAGAGAAACAAATTTAAAGGAATTAATGGTCACTAAATTAGCCCTACAAGAAAAGTTAAAGGGGATTCTTTAAGTGGAAAGACCATAATAAAGAGTAGGGAAAGTAGGCAGCACAAAAGCAGTAAAAATAAGTATATCTGTAAGAATCAGTCAAGGGATTCACAAAATAAAATTATGTAAAGTAGGACACCCTATACCTAAAACATGGGGAGAAGAAGAGTAAGAAATGTGTTCAAATGTAAGCAACAATCAACTTAACATAGACTGCAATTTGCAGAAAATATTATATATAAAATACATGGTGACCACAAATCAAAAACCAGTGATAGGTATGCAAAAAATAAAGAGAAAGGAAGGCCAAGTATATAAATAAATAAAGATAGCCAACTTATCATGAGAGAAGAGACTAAAAGAAGGGTAAAAGAACCACAAATACAACGATAAAACAAGTAACCCAGTGTCAATAAGTACATAACTATCAATAGCTACTTTGAATTTAAAAGACTATCCTCTCCAATAAAAATACATATGTGATGAAATGATTAAAAAAAAAGACCCATCTATATATTGACTAAAAGAGATTCATTTCATACTTAAAGATTAAAAGTGAAATGGAGAAGCATTTATCATGTGAATGGATATGGAAAAAAAAAGCATAGGTAACAGAAAAAATATAGAATGTAAAACAAAGACTATAAGAAGAGAGGAAGAAGGACACTATATAATCATTCAGGGAATAAACCAAAAAGAATATGTAACAATTATAAATTTTTGCATCAAAAATGGGAGAGCACAAATACTTAAAGCAGTTATTAACAAAAAAAAGGAAAATAATCAATATTAATACAGTAATAGTAGGGCATGTTAACACCTCACATACATCAAAGCACACATCATCTAAATCTAAAGTCAACAAAGAAACTTTGGTTTTGAATGACACTGGACCAGAGGGATTCAACAGATGTGTTCAGAACATTCCATCCTAAAATAGCAGAATACACATTCTTTTCAAGTGTACATTGAACAGTCACCAGAATAGATCATACATTAAGCCATAAAACAAGCCTCAACAAATTCAAAAAGACTGAAGTCATTCCATGCATCTTTTCTGATTACAATAATATGGAACTAGAAGTCAACCACAATAAAAAATCTGGAAAGAGCACAAATACATGGAGGTTAAATAACATGCTATTAACAAATGAATGGGTCAACCAAAAAAATCAAAAAGGAAATTGAAAAATACACAGAAACAAGGAAAATAAAACAACTATGATCTAAAATCTTTGGGATGCAGCAAAAAACTGCTCTAAGAGCAAAGCTTAGAGCAATATGGGCCTGCCTCAAAAAGCAAGAAAAATCTCAAATAAACAACCTAATCTTACATATCAAACAAATACAAAAAGAAGACCAAACCAAATGCAAAATGATAAGAAGGAAGGAATTAAAAAAGATCAGAGCAGAAATAAATGAATAGAAACTAAAAGATAAACAGAACAGGGGCCTAGGCTCTTCAGTTGGTTAAATGGCTGACTCTGGATTTTGGCTCATTTCATGATCTCAGGATTTTGGGATCAAGCCTCACATTGGGCTCTGAGTTCAGTCGGGAGTCTGCTTGAGGATTCCCTCTCTTTCTCTCTCTCTGTCCCTCCCCCACTCTCTTTCTCATTCTCTCTCTCTCTCCCTAAAATAAATAAATATTTTAACAACAATAGAACAGATTAATGAAACCAGTAACTGATTCTCTGAAAAGATTAAAAAGTTTGATAAACCTCTAGACACACTCATAAAAAAAAAAAGAGAGAGAGGACTCAAACAAAATCAGAACAGAAAGAAGAGAAATAAAAACCAAAGCCACAGAAATACAAAGGATTATAAGTGAATATTATAAAAATTATATGCTGGGGCACCTGGATGACTCAGTCAATTAGGCAGCTGCCTTTTGCTCAGGTCATAATCCCAGGGTCCTGGGATTGAGCCCCATGTCAGGCTCCCTGCTCAGTGGGGAGTATGCTTCTTCTCTCCCTCTGCCACTACCCCTGCTTGTGGTCTCTCTCTCTCTTTGCCAAATAAATAATAATAATTTTAAAAAAGAATTATTTAACAAATTATATGCCAACAAGTTGGAAAACCTAGTAGAAATGGATAAATTCCTATAAACATATAAACTACCAAAACTGAATCAGGAAGAAATAAAATATTTAGACAGATTGATTACCAGCAATGGAATTGAATGAGTAATCAAAAAATTCCCATTGAGGAAAAGTCCTCGACCAGTTGACTTCACAGGTAAATTCTACTGAACATTTAAAGAAGAAAACTTATTTTTTTCAAACTATTCCAAAAAACAGAAAAGCAAGGAAAACTGCCAACTTATTCTATGAGAACATTAACACCCTGATACAGAAATCAGATATAGACACTAACACACACACACACACACACACAAACACACACACCAACAGAATTGTAGGCCGATATTTCTTATAAACATATGTAAAACTCCTCAATAAAGTGTTACCAAACTGAATCCAATAATAAATTAAAAAATAATTCACCATGATTAAGTGAGATTTATTCCTGGCATGCAAAATACATTCAATATTCACAAATCAATAAACATGACTAATCATATCAATAAAAGAAAGGATAAAAAACACATGATCATTTCAATATAGGCAGAAGAAGCATTTGACAAAGCACAACATCCACTCATAATAAAAACCCTCAATAATGTAGGTTTAGAGGGAACATACCTCAATTTAGTAAAGGCCATGTGTGAAAAACCTATATTAGCATCATACTCAATGGTGAAAAACTGAGGGCTATTCTCCTAAGATCAAGGCAAGGCAAGGATGTAAACTCCCACCACTTTTGTTCAAAATAGTACAGAAATTCCTACCACAACAATTAGACAAAAATAAAAGGAATAAAAGACATCCAAATAGGTAAGGAAGAAGTAAAGCAGATGACATGATACTATATAAAGAAAACTCTAAAAGCCCACCAAAGCAACTACTAGAATTGACAAATAAATTCAGTAAGGTCACAGGATACAAATCAATGTACACATATCCATTGCATTTCTAAACATAAACAATGAAGCAACAGAAAGAGAACTTAAGAAAACAATCCCATTCACAATTGAACCAAAAATAATAAACTTAATTAAGGATGTGAAAGTCCTGTACTTTGTAAGCTATAAAACTCTGATGAAAGACACTGAAGATGTTACAAAGAAATAGAAAGATGTTTCATGCTCATGGATGGACAACAAATATTATTAAAATGTTTATACTACCCAAAGCAATCTACAGATATAATGCAATACTTATCAAAACACCAACAGTATTTTCACAAAACTAGAACAGACCATCCTAAAATTTGTATGGAATCACACACACACATACAAACACAAACACACACACACTCAAAAAATAAGTTAGCCAAAGCAATCCTGAAAAAGAAAAAGGAAGCTGGAGATATCACCATTTCTGGATTTCAAATTATATTACCAAAAGGTAGTAATCAAAACCATATGATATTGGCACAAAAATACACATGTAGATCAATGGAACAGGATATAAATCCCAACAACAAAACCATGATTATGTGGCCAATTAATCTTTGGCAAAAGAAGTAAGAATATGCCATGGGAAAATGACAGTCACTTCAAAAAATGGTCTTGGGAAAACTGGTAAGCTACATGCAAAAGAATGAAATTGGACACTTTCTTATATAAGACACAAAAATAAACTCAAAATGAATTAAAGACCTAAATGTGAGAACTTAAAACATAAAAATTCTAGAAAAGAACAGTCAGTAATGTCTCTGACATCAACTGTAGCAATATTTTTCTAGATATATCTCCCAAGGCAAGTAATCAAAAGCCAAAATAAACTATTGGAACTACATCAAAATAAAGTTTTTTACACAGTAAAGGAAAAAAAATGAATAAAACTAAAAGTCAAACTAATGAATGGGAAAAGATATTTGCAAACGACATATCTGATAAAGAGTTAGTATCCAAAATAGATAAGAAACTGATGCAACTTAACACCCAAGAAACCAAACCCCACTTAAAAATGGGCAGACATAAACAGTCATTTTTCTAATGAAGACATACAGATGGCCAACAGACACATGAATAGATGTTCATCATCACTCTTCAGAGAAATGCAAATCAAACTGCAATGAGATATCACCTCATACCTGTCAGAATGGCTAAAATCAAAACCACAAGAAAAAAACAAGTGTTGGTGAGGATGTGGAGAAAAAGGAACTCTCATGAACTGTTGGTGGGAATGCAAACTGGTGCAGCTGCTATGGAAGACAGCATGTTTCTTTTTCAAAAATTTGAAAATAGAACTACCATAAGATTCAGTAATCACACTCCTGGATATTTACTGCCCCAAATACTAAAACACTAATTCAAAAGGACATATGGACCTCAAAGTTATTGTAGAATTATTTGCAATAGCCAGGATGTGGAAGCACCTCAATTGTCCATGGATACTTATGAAAAAATGAAGCAAGAGACGTGAATCATTTACCAAATGTCAGTTACTAACGTTAGAAATAGGATTCAAATACAGTAGGTTTGCCTTGAGAGCTTACATTCCTAGTACAAATAGGAATAACAGAATGAAGGTAGCTATGTGTAACTTTCCCACATAAAGAGGAACAAGAATGAGAATGCTTGTGGAACTAGAGATTAAAGAGCCTACAGTTTAAAAAAAAAGAAGTCTAGAGTTGAAATATGCAAATTTCCACAGAAATAATAGTAATACAATAATAGTAGGGGACTTTAACACCCCACTTACAGCAATGGACAGGTCATCTAACCAGGAAATAAACAAGGAAACAATGGCTTTGAATGACACACTGGATCAGATGGACTAAACAGATATATTCAGAACGTTCCATCCTAAGGAAGTAGAATACACATTATTTTCAAGTGCACATTGGACTTTCTCCAGAATAGATCATATACTAAGTCACAAATCAGTCCTCAACAAAAACAGAAAAGATTGAGATCATACCATCCATATTTTCTGACCACAACATATATAATGGACTATTACTCAACCATAAAAAAGAATGAAATCTTGTCATTTGTAATCATGTGGATGCAGCTAGAATGTATTACGCTAAGCAAAATAAGTCAGTCAGAGAAAGACAAATATCATATGATTTCTCCCATATGTGGAAATTAAGAAAAAAAAAACAGATGAACATAGGGGAAGGAAAAAAGAGGGTGGCACATCAAAAAATAAGACTCTTAACAATAGAGAAAAGACTGAGAATTTCTGGGGGGGAGGTGTGTGGTCTAATGGGCTAAATAGGTGATGGGTATTAAGGAAGACACTTGATGTGATGAACACTGGGTGTTATAGGTAAGTGATGCACCAGTAAATTCTACTCCTGAAATTAATATTATATGATATATTAACTAACTGGAATTTAAATAATAACTTAAAACATTAAAAAAATAAAAATGCAAGTTCTGACTTAAAAAAAAAAAAAACCTGCAATCCTTGTGAACTTGCATGCATAATGTACTCTTCAACTTTTCCAAAGCATACTTAATAGATAAACTTACTTTATTTAGTGCAGAATTCTACTTATGAGAATTATGAGCTATAATACATATGAGAAAAGACATACACAATATTTGACAATTATATCATACCTAAATAACAGAATACAATTTAGATTCCTTATATGAAAGGAGTTTTGATATAACAAAGTGTGACATGTGAAAATGTGTGAAATTGATATGTGGTAAAAAGTAGTTAAAAGGTTTATTGTGAATTTATAAAGATTGTTCTTAAAGATTGTCATGCAACAGACATATTTTTTAGAAAGACTTCCAAAAATTATTATAAGAATTTTCTTATTTTGCTAACATTACTTATACAAATCCAATAAGGTGTTTGACTATGTATGTAAAATAATAAGTGATATATATTTGAATGCTTACACCGTGTAGAAGGTTCTATTTTTAAAACTTTTAATACATTAACTTGGGGCACCTGGGTGTCTCAGTGGGTTAAGCCTCTGCCTTTGGCTAAGGTCATGATCTCAGGGTCCTGGGATTGAGCTCTGCATCAGGTTCTCTGCTCATAGGGGAGCCTGCTTCCCCCTCTCTCTGTCTGCTTCTCTGCCTACTTATGATCTCTCTCTCTGTCAAACAAATAAATAAAATATTTTTTAAAACTTTATTTTTTAAAGATTTTATTTATTTATTTGACAGACAGAGATCACAAGTAGGCAGAGAGGCAGGCAGAGAGAGAAAGGGGGAAGCAGGCTCCCTGCCAAGCAGAGAGTCTGATACGGGGCTCAATCCCAGGACCCTGGGATCATGTCGTGAGCCGAAGGTAGAGGCTTTAACCCACTGAGACACCCAGAAGCCCATTTAAGGAAAACTTTAAATACATTAACTCAATATTTCCAACAAATCTATGAAGTAAGACACTATTTTCTCATATTATATATGAAAAAAACAGTGACATAAAAGGAATAAATAATTTTTCAAAGTTATGTAGCTAGTAAGTAATAAAACTGGAAGTTATGCCAGAGAATCTGCCTTCAGAATTTGTGTTCTTAACAACTTTGTTTAATAATCTCCCATAATCCTAAATCATTTCTTACAGCTACAGAAAATTCTTTCAGAATAGCAAGGCACTTTTAAACCCATAGAATGGGAGAAGATATTTGCAAATGACACTACAGACAAAGGGCTGATATCCAAAACCTGTAATGAACTTCTCAACACCCCAAAACCAAATAATCAAGTAAAAAAATGGCAAAAGACATGAACAGACAATTCTCCAAAGAAGACATACAAATGGCTAACAGACACATGAAAAAAATGTTCATCATCATTAGCTGCCAGGGAGATTCAAATCAAAACCACATTGAGATACCACCTTACACCAGTTAGAATGGCCAAAATTAACAAGACAGTAAACAAGTATTGGAGAGGATGTGGAGAAAGGGAACCACCCCCAAAATACAGATGTAGTGAAAATAAGGGCCATATGTACTCCAATGTTCATAGCAGCAATGGCCACAATTGCCAAACTGTGGAAAGATCCAAGATGCCCTTCAACAGATGAATGGATAAAGAAGATATGGTCCATTTTTTTTTTTTTGACAATGTGATTTCATTTATGTTTGGAGTTACAAACAAACAAGCAAACAAAAAGAGAAATGGAAACAGACTCATGAATATAGAGAATACACTGGAAGCTGTGGGTGGTAGAGGAATGGATGAAATAGGTAAAGAGGATTAAGGAATACCAATTTCCAGTTACAAAATAAGTTATGGGGATTAAAAGCGGAGCATGGGGAATATAGTCAAGTTTACTAAAATAACTGTATGGTGACAGACGGCAACTACATTTGTCATGGTGAACCTTGTGCAATGTATAAAACTGTTAAATCACTATATTGTCCACCTGAAGCTAATATAACATTGTATGTCAGCTATACTTCAACAAAAATTTTAAAAATCTGTATGCTAACAAATTGGATAACCTAAATGAAATGTACAAATTCCTAGAAACACAAAACTTACAAAGACTGAATCACAAAGAAATAGAAATCCTAAAAATATCTACAATTAGTAAGGACACCGAATCAATAATCAAAAATTCCCCCCCGCCAAAAGAAGCACTGGATATTATGGTTGCACTGGCAAATTCTACAAAACGTTTAAAGAAAAACTAATATCAATCTTCATACTCTCGAAAGAAGTGAATTGGAGGGAAGACTTCCTAACATACAGTATGAGGCCTAACTCATTCTTTGCTACCAAAGCCAGACAAAAACACACAGATACAAAAACAAAAGTACATACCAATTTCTCTTATGAAGAAATTCATAAGAAGAACAAAAATTCTCAACAATAAAGCAGCAAACCACATTCACAAACATAAAAGGCATTCAAATCAGAGAAGAAGAAATACAATTATTTCTGATTGCAGATGATACAATCTTCCTTCTATGCAGAAAATCCTAAAGATTCTACACACAGATACAAGACAGCCTGTTTTAAAAGTAGCATGATACACAGTCAACACAAAGAAAGGCAGCTGCATTTCTATATGTTAGCAATGAAAAACCTGAAAAGGAAATGAAGAAAGCAATCTATGTACAATAGTATCAAAAATAATTAACTCAAGCGAAATAAGTCAATTGGAGAAAGACAACTATTATATGATCTCCCTGATATGAGGAAGTGGAGATGCAATGGGGGTGGGGGTTAAGGGGGTAGGCAAAGAAAAAAATGAAACAAGATGGGATCGGGAGAGAGAAACCAAAAGAGACTCTTAATGTCATAAAACAAACTGGGGGGGGGGAGGGGGATTGGGAGAGGGTGGTGAGGTTACATTATATGTTTAAATAAAAATAAAATTTCAAAAAATAATTAACTCAATTGAGGGGGTAATTGTGTTATTTTTATACAATAACAAAAACCAGAACACACTCCTAAAAGAATTAAAGAAGACATAAAATAAATGGAAACACATCCCAGGTTCATGGATTTGAAGACTTAGTACTGTTAAGATGTCAATGTTATCAAAGTGATCTACAAATTCAGTGCAATCCTTACCAAATTTCCAATGGCCTTTTTTACAGAAATAATTAAACCTTTCTAAGATTCACATGGAATTTCAAGTAACCCTAAATAGCCAGAACAAACCAGAAAAAGAGGAACAAATGGAGTATTATGCAGCCATGATGTAAAAACAAATTTTTGTATCAAGGATGAATACAATGGAATATTGCACAGCCGGGATGAACACCCAACTTTGTATCAACACAGACAGGACTGGAGGAGATTATGCTGAGTGAAATAAGTCAAGCAGAGAGAGTCAATTATCATATGGTTTCACTTACTTGTGGAGCATGAGGAATAACATGGAGGACATGAGGAGAAGGAAAGGAAAGTGAAGTGGGAGAAATTGGAGGGGGATACAAAGCATGAGAGACTGTGGACTCTGAGAAACAAACTTAGGGTTTTGGAGGGGAGGGGCATGGAGGGATAGGTAAGCCTGGTGGTGGGTATTAAAGAGGGAACATATTGCATGGAGCATTGTGTGTGGTGCATAAACAATGAATCTTGGAACACTGAAAAAATAAAATTAAAACAAAATCGGCAAGGCAAATGTTGGGAGAGGGTGTGGAGAAAGGGGAACCCTCTTACATTGTTGCTGGGAATGCAAGTTGGCACAGCCACTTTGGAAAACATTGTGGAGGTTCCTCAAAAAAATTAAAAATAGAGCTACCTTATGACCTAGCAATTGCACTACTTGGTAGTGCATACTGGGCATTTACCCAAAAGATAGAGATGTAGTGAAAAGAAGGGGCACATGCATCCCAATGTTCAGAGCAGCAAGGTCCACAATAGCCAAACTGTGGAAAAAGCAGAGATGATTTTCAACAGATGAATGGATAAAGGAGATGTGGTCCATATATACAATGGAATATTCCTCAGCCATCAGAAAGGATGAATACCCAACATTTGCCTCAACATGGATGGGACTGGAGGAGACCATGCTAACTGAATTAAGTCAATTAGAAAAAGACAATTTTCATATGGTTTCACTCATATGTGGAACATAAGCAATAGCATGGAGGATCATAGGGGAAGGGAGAGAAATCTGAAGGGGGAGAAATCAAAGAGGGAGATGACTAATGAGAGACTATGGACTCCAGGAAACAAACTGATGTTTTTGGGGGAGGAATTGGGGGTTAGGGTAGTGGGGCTATGTGTACTAGGGAAGAGCACTGGGTGTTATATGCAACTAATCTATAACTGAATGGTATATCAAAAACTAGTGATGGGGGTGCCTGTGTGACTCAGTGGGTTAAGTCTCTGTCTTCAGCTCAGGTCAGGATCTCAAGGTCCTAGGATTGAGCCCTGCATGGGAATTTCTGTTCAGCCGTGAGCCTGCTTCCCCCTTTTTCTCTGCCTGCCTCTGTGCCTACTTGTGATATCTCTCTCTGTAAAATAAATAAAATCTTAAAAAAAAAAACTAATGATACACTGTCTACCTGGACATAATAAAAAATAGAAGAAATTTGTATCCAGTAATATCAGAAATACAGTTTTTATCCTAATATTGTTTTAAGATTTTATTTATTTATTTATTTATTTATTTGAGAGAGAAAGAGAGCATAATCAGGGGGAGAGGAAGAGGGAGAGAGAGAAACAGACTCCCCACTGAGCAGGGAGACTGAAGTGGGCTTCATCTCAGGACCCTGAGATCATGACCTGATTTGAAGGCAGATGTCCAGCCAACTGAACCACCCAGACACCCCCTATTAGATTTTTTTTTAAGATTTTATTTATTTGAGAGAGAGAACATGAGTAGCAGTGGGAATGAGTGAGAGACAGAGAATCTCAAACAGTCTCCCCACTGAGTGTGAACCAGATGTGGGGCTTAAACTCAGACCCTGGGATCATGATCTGAGTCAAAATCAAGAGTCCTGTGCGTAACTGACAAACCACCCAGGCACCTTATTCTAACAGTTTATTTGCAGATTTATTTGTGTTTCCAATCTGCAAAATTCCATCTTCTGTACATAGTAGTACTTTTATTTATTTCTAGTCATTTTCCCTTTTGTGATATATATATATCTATATCCATATCTATATCTATATGTATAATTATAGTCATTTATGTATTTATTTATTTTTACTTTTTAAAGATTTTATTTATTTATTTGACAGAGAGAGAGAGATCACAAGCAGGCAGGCAGAGAGAGAGGAGGAAGCAGGCTCCCCGCCAAGCAGAGAGCCCGATGCGGGGCTCAATCCCAGGACCCTGGGATCATGACCTGAGCCGAAGGCAGAGGTTTTAACCCACTGAGCCACCCAGACGCCCCTATGTATTTATTTATATTTTCCTGAACTACCTAAAACAAAGTTACACTGTCAGAAAGAAATGGTTATAGAAGCATTTTTACTCCTTCTTCTGAGAAAGTTGACTTAGAATTAAAAAAAAAAAACACTATGAATACATTTTCAAAAACATTAAAGTTAAATGGGAATTTAGTGAATTCTAAAATAATTAAGTCATAGAAACAGTCTTTGTGTGAAATCATCAAGTCTTTCACTTATTTCATTATTGAAGGACTCTGCTAACTCTGAAGTGTTTTTAATACTAACTTTATTTTTATTGTCTTGAATTGGTCTTGTCTTAGTTATATTTGTGTATGCTAAATTTGCTTAATTTTATGTAGCACTGAATGTTTTCAAAAAGAATTGGACTTATTTATATTGGTGCATTTTCAAAGAATACACTAATGTGATCTATGTAGATATTCTTGGATATACACAGGTATATAACCATATAGTAACAACAGATTACCCTAAGCTTCCTTCCACAATAAATGGTTTAATATTATGGAGGAAGCTACGTATATGTAGATAGTAAGAAGAACAGGGCTTGGAAATCCTTTCAGGATGAAATGGTAATCACAGATATTTTTTCTGCTCTGATCATCAATCCAATATTAATACTGTAAGATAGAGGCAGGAATAAAACCTTATTGTATAAATATTTAACTTCTGGAAGTATGACACAATTTTGAGAAGGGCATATAGATTTAAAAATTGATTTGAGTATATATACAAATTACTTAGATATTTGCTCATGTCCCTATCAAAGTAATTTTATAGTGGAGCTTTCTAGCCCATACTTAAATTGGGAAAGTGAAGATTATTTGATGTACCAAAGACAAAGATCTATAGCCTCATGTTTATTGGTGTAGGCTTAATATTAGGAAAAAATACACATGCATTATTGCTCATTCTCATATTTCTTTGTTAATACTGTTCCTCAATTACTAAAGGATGATTATCTCCTCATCCTCTAAATGACCCAAACCTTTTACTCATAGATAAAAGAAAATATATCATAGCTTTAAGTGGTACAAGGAGTTAAAAGCACTTGACTGTTTTAACCTAGGCTACAAGTCAATAAAAATCTGAATTTAATTACACAGTGTGTTTCTTCTCAAATGTACTACCAAATAAGAAAGAATTAATGACCAAGGAGGCAAGACTACATATGCTATCATGGTTAGTGGTTAAAAAAATCATTCTATTTAAAACATTTTTTAATGTAAAAGGAAATTTAGAGATGTGCTTTTCAAAATTAAAGGGAAAAAAAATTTCCAATGCTTTAAATTTACCGCAGTGGTTTTCCCTATCACTAATAAAAATTTGAGAACAAACTATAGTTTATATATAGACATATACACAGGAAGAAAAAGAAACATGAGGTGTCATTTTAATTACTAAGCTTTCTTCATATAGATAAAAATAATCACCAAAGTATTCTGCTTAATTTGAAGCAAATACAACCATTTGTCTCAGTTCTTGTCATTCCTATAAATAGATTCATGACATGCTTGTTTTGTTTATCTATCAATAGTTGCTCTGTTGGTTAAAGAATTCATTTTAAAAATGACTACAGATACCTACTGAGGCTAACATCTACATTATCCTCATTCCCAAGTTTTTATGCTCTTTGTGTTGTTGTTTTATTTTTTTGAATGATTATATAGAATATTATGTTTCCTCCCATACTGGGTGAAAACACAAACTATTTTGCTCAATAATGGCTTTTCCTTAACTCTTTTATTCTGTTCCAGATATACTTCACTTGGTAAAACCTTTACATATTCATTTCTTTTCCCTTGCAGTTCTGAGTTAGTAAATGCTAAAGTCATATTGGCAATTATCTTTGCACCTTATAACTGGCTCAAGTATTGAAATTACTTTGACCAGACAACTGTGATGATCATCCCTCCTCCAAACACACAAACACATATAAACAAACACACCCACACTCCCATATACACATCCACATGCGTGTGTGCACAAACTATGAATTCTGGGTTGGCAGATGATGATTTTATTTGAGTCTCTCCCTTCTTTCTGGATATTACCCTCCATTTCTAACAATTGAAAACCAACAATTAGAAGAGAAAAAGGATGTGTGTTTTCAATAACTCAGTTAACAAATAGGTACTGCACTCCCACTATGATCTCAGCTCTGTGGTAGATGTAGCTCCTTGAAGAAAGTGGATATATAAGAGAAGACCATATTTGAAGAAAGTGAGTTTTTCTAAGACGCAATAGTTAAACTTGCTAATATAAAGCACATTTTTTTTTCTTGGAGTTTATGTTGTGGTATAAAAGTGGGGTGTTCTCATGGCCCTAGGAGAGTGATGAGGCATGAAAATTACTCTAGATATCTTTAATGAGAGTTTGAAAATGAAAATTTCCAGCATAATGAAGAACTGTACATATGCAGGTTTTAGGATGGTAATCGCTTGTTCAAAAGCTATGAATGATTCAAGGATACAAAAGCAAATTGCCAAAGTAGTTTTTAAAAAGTTTTAGAAAGTTAATCATGATTAGCAATAGTTGAGAGTGCTTGTTTTAACTACAATCTCACCAATATTGACTTATTTTTTCAGTATTACTAATTTGATAAGTGAAAATGGAATCTCAATAAATTTGCATTTCTTAATAGTTACCTTGGATATTGTCATATAATTTGCTATAGTTATTATTTGCCTCTTTATCTTTTAAAGATGTCTGTATATTTCCCCCACAAATTTTGTCCATGTGCTCTTGTATTGATTTGTGAGATTTCTTTATACAAAATTAAAAATTGTAACCATTGATTTGGCATAATTTGTATGAATATTTCCCTGTTTCTAGTTGTCTTTCAGTTTTCATCTGGTTAAGAGAAATATAAGAATAAAATATTAATCTAGAAAAACTTATTAAGCTTTAATTTTTAATTTATTACATTATATATATTTTTTTCTATTTTATTTTTTTCATTTAATTCCTTTTCAATGTACCAGAATTCATTGTTTATGCACCACATCCAGTGCTCCATGCAATACATGCCCTCCATAATACCCACCACCAGGCTCCCCAACCTCTCACCCCTGCCCCTTCAAAACCCTCAGATTGTTTTTCAGAGTCCATAGTCTCTCATGGTTCATCTCCCCCTCCAATTTCCCTCAACTCCCTTCTCCTCTCGATCTCCCCATGTCCTCCATGTTATGTGTTATATTATATTTTAAGAATTTTTAAAGTTCATCAATTTTATCCATTATAAAACCATATATATTCATTAAATAAAATTTGTAATACCCAAAAAATAAAAAAGAAAAAATACACATTGTTCCAATTTTCAGATAGCCTCATATGCACTATAAATATTTTGTTTAATTTCTTTTCATTGCCTTTTTGTTCTCTGTGGAAAGGTTTTCATGTTGCTGTTGCTTAAATATTAGGAAAATTCATTCTGCCATATTCTATATAATCATCACTCTTTCCTGTCATGTTACATTCTATTAAGTCATGAAGTTCATTTGTTAAACAAATTTTATTTACTATCATTACATATCAGTCACTCCTTTAGGCACTGGAATACAGTTTAGTGGTAGTGGGTGAGGAAAAACAATGGAAATAAACATAAAGCATATCACATACTTTTACATGCTGTGAGGAAAAACTAAGTGGGTTAAGTAAGAAGAATAAAGAGCTCAGGAAGGGAGTGGGGTTTGCAGTTATATATAGAGATGGGTGAGAAAAAGTTTTTCTTATTTAGTGTCATTTTAGTTGAAACCAAGTAAATTGATAGAATAACCTATGTAAATATCTGGATAAAGAGAGCTCCAGGTGAAGGGACAAAGCAGGAACAAATGAACTGACATAGGAATGAACTTGATATTTCTGAGAATATTAAAGTGACAGTGCGGTGGTAGTGATGTGAGTGAGGGGAAGAAGAGTAAGATATTTAATCAGCAAGGTAAGGCCTTGGTAAGGAATTTGAAATTCACCGTGAGTGGGACCACCATTGGACATTCAGAGCAGAGAGATTACATAATCCAACTTATATTTATAAAAAAATCACTCAATCAGTTTTGTGGAGAGTAGAGTGTAGTACAAAAAGTGTAAGAGTAGGAAGATCTGTTAGGAGACTGATGAAATAATCTAGGTGAGGGATCATGGTGGTTGGACTAAGCTATTGGCAATAAAAAGTGGTAATAAGTCATAAGATTTTGAGTGTATTTTCAAGACTTAGGCATCATAATTTCCTGACAGACTGGATGTGAGATGTGAACAAAATAAAAGAGTTAATAATTACTCAAATGTATCTGGCCCAAAAGCACCAAGAAAGGAGCTGCCATTTACTGAGATGAAGAAGATACAAAGAGGAGCAGACTTAGAGGGTAAGGACATTAAGAATTTAGTTATTATAAAATCTTTGTAATAATTTTAGATAGTTTTCTTTATTAAAGACATTCTACACTTTATTCATAAACTATTTAGAAAATATAAATAATGAAGAAAAAACCCACAAAAATAATCTATAATTTTATAACCAAAGAAAATTACTCAATGTCTTGATGTAACTGTATAGTCTTCACACACACACACACACACACACACACACACACACACACACACAGTATACACAGGCCTATTTTGTTTATGTATACAACATTTTTCTTGCCAAAATGAGATGCTTGGAATGCCTAGGTGGCTCAGTCATTAAGTTGTCTGTCTTCAGCTCAGGTCAGGATCCCAGGGTCCTGGGATTGACCTCCACATCAGGCTCCCTGTTTGGTGGGAAGCCGGTTTCTCCCTCTCCTACTACCCCTGCTTGTGTTCCCTCTCTCGCTCTGTCTCTCTCTGTCAAATAAATAAATAAAATCTTAAAAAATAAATTAAAATGAGGTGCTTTTCATGAGCTGATCATTTCAGATACTTAACATCTAGCATTTGTTTAGATTTTTTTTTCCTATCCAGAAATTTGGGAAAAAATGAGCCACTTGTACTATGATCTAGCACATATATGGTTGGACTATTATCACTGTTGTTTTACTTTACTTGATTTGTAACTTATTTAATTAATTATATCAGTTAATAAAGTTTTTATATATTATTAATATTACTTATTCAAAGTAGCTAACCTAGGGAAATACTTTCTAGGCTAAAGTATCTAGGCCAGTGATTCTAGATCAGAGGTTGAAAAACTATAACTTGCAGGTCAAATCTGGGCTGCAACTTTTTTCATATGGCCTGTAAGCTAAAAATGGCTTTTGATAGAGAACACATTTACAATTGATTTAATGATTGAAAAAAACAACTTTGAATTTTAATTAAGCTAAATGTAATGTCCCAAATTATTTTAATTAGAATTGTATTACCAAAAATACTCTTATTATTGTCATCATTATATTTTAAATTGTGCCAATTTTAAAATGTGAGGAAATTAATTTTTTCTTTTTATATAAGTATCCACATAATATATTTCATGTTACTTCTTTTTGTCTCCCAAAGGCTAAAATAATTACTATCTGGCTTTAACAGAAAAAAAAAAAAAGTTTGCTGACTCCTGTTCTAGATCTTCTTAAGTTTGCATAAGAATTACCCAGAGACTATGAGAAAACTGCAGATTTTTTGTTGTTCACCCTACCTTCACCACTGCTACATCAATTTTGATTCAGTAATTCAAGAATGAGTACTAGGAATCTCAATTTTAACAGACACTTTGGGTAATTCTGAAACATTCTGAACCACTAAAAACAAAACAAAACAAAACAAAAACAAAAAACAAAAAAACACAATGACAACAGAAAACCCACACACAGAATGCCAACTTACACCAAGCAAATTTTAGTACTATCTTTGAGCTACATTTGGGCATGTACTTCATCACTGGCACACTGGTAAATTGTAAAGATCTCATTTGAATGAATTGCCACAGGTACCATACCTGTCTATGATTCTTTCCACCTGTCACCATTTGTGCAGTCTTCTTTCCTTGGAACACAGCACTGCTGGGAAACAAAACATTGTTTTGGGTCTAGGAGGTCTATAACTCTTAATTTGAACCTCTATGATAGGAAAAGATAGATGTATCATTATTCCTGGGTTCCATATATCTGTTCTTATCTCCTTTTTAAATTCCTTCTTTATTATTATTTATTTATATATGCATGTATACACATATCCATCCATCCATCCCATTTACCCTATAAACAATAAATTTAAGAAAGAAATAAACACAGGATTTTAATTCTGCTAGATTTAATACCACATCCCACCCCAATCACCATGCCAACTTTGAATTTTTGATAGGAATGATATACTACTCGTGTCATAGTCAATTTAGAAATCTACTAATGTACCTGGGAGAGGCATAATGTGACTTTTGAGTACAAACAACAAAACATAAGGAGCTTTAAAAAAAAAAGTTAAACACTACAGTACATTCCAGAGTCATTGTTGTTACAAGTTAGAATTTTTTGCAGAAATACCTTAATAAGAATTCTGAGAAGTCCTGGCATGCCTGGGTGGCTTAGTCACTTAAGGGTCTACCTTCAGCTCAGGTCATGGTCCAGGGGTCCTGGGATAGAATCTTGAGTAGGGCTCCTTGCTCAGTGGGGAGCCTGCTTCTCCCTCTGCCTGCTGCTCACCCTGCTGGTACTCTCTCTCTCTCTCTCTCTCTGACAAATAAATAAATAAATAAAATCTTTTTAAAAAAAGAAGAATTCTGAGAAGGCCTGAAGTTTTTAGTTAGTACATGTGAAAATAAGAAAGGAAGAAATAATTTATCTTCTGAGACAACTTTAAGCATTAATTCTGGATTCTTCTTAAAGAAGTTTATACATGTTGCCTGAAGTTCATATTTCTAAGAATCAAACCTTTCCTCTTTTTTCTACTTTCTTGACATTTTCATTGTTTTTGTTTATATTAATGGTTCATCAGAGAAATGTGGGTTCCCTCTCTGAGTAGATGTGAAGGATTTCCAAAACATGTTTGCCCTTCTGTTTCAAATATCACTTCTACATATTTTTTGTGAAAGTTCTGTATCTGGAGACAATGTACTAATGAGTATTAATTTATTTCTTGTGCTTCAAAACATACTTATTCAACTCATCTGAAATAACTCTATTTTAATTCAATTCCTAATAACTGACTAAAATTATTTAATATAATGCTCTTAGTTATTCAATGAGCTTTAATTTTGTTTTTAGGGACAAATGCCATATTGTTTCAAGAACTTAATTACATTTTCAATTTCACTCAGAAACCTGATAGATTACTTTTGCACATTAAGCAAGATAAACAGTTTTGCCAGAAAATATTTTTTTGTCTTGCTAGTAAATTTTTATTTATTTATTTATTTTTATTTAAACATATAATGTAACCTCACCACCCTCTCCCAACACTCCTGCTCCCCACCCCCCTCAGTTTGTTTTATGACATTAAGAGTCTCTTTTGGTTTGTCTCCCTCCTGATCCCATCTTGTTTCATTTATTCTTGTCCTACCCCCTTAACCCCCACCCCCATTGCATCTCCACTTCCTCATATCAGTGAGATCATAAGATAGTTGTCTTTCTCCAATTGACTTATTTTGCTAAGCATAATACCCTCTAGTTCCATCCACATCGTCGCAAATGGTAAGATTTCATTTCTTTTGATGGCTGCATAATATTTATATATATATATATATACCACTTCTTCTTTATCCATTCATCTGTTGATGGACATCTAGGTTCTTTCCATAACTTGGCTATTGTGGATATTGCTGCTATAAACATTCAGGTGCACGTGCCCTTTCGGTTCACTACGTTTGTATCTTTAGGGTAAATACCCAGTAGTGCAATTGCAGAGTAATAAGGTAGCTCTATTTTCAATTTTTTGAGGAACCTCCATGCTGTTTTCCAGAGTGGTTTCACCAGCTTGCATTCCCACCAACAGTGTAGGAGGGTTCTCCTTTCTCCACATCCTCACCAGAATCTGTCATTTCCTGACTTGTTAATCTTAGCCATTCTGACTGGTGTGAGGTGGTATCTCATGGTTTTGATTTGTATTTCCCTGATGCCCAGTGATGTGGAGCACTTTTTCATGTGTCTTTTGGCCATCTGGATGTCTTCCCAATAGATGCTGAAAAAGCATTTGACAAAGTACAGCATCCATTCCTAATCAAAACTCTTCAAAGTGTAGGGATAGAGGGCACATACCTCAGTATTATCAAAGCCATCTATGAAAAACCCACCGC
>ML095707.1:639-17516 GCA_003697995.1 Taxidea taxus jeffersonii | reverse complement strand
AAAGTACTCATGAAAGAAATTGAGGAAGACACAAAGAAATGGAAAAACATTCCATGCCCATGGATTGGAAGAATAAACATTGTGAAAATGTCTATGCTACCTAAAGCTATCTATACATTTAATGCAATGCTTATCAAAAACCCATCCAATTTTTTTCAAAGAAACGGAACAAATAATCCTAAAATTTATATGGAACCAGAAAAGACCTCGAATAGCCAAAGGAATATTGAACAAGAAAGCCAATGTTGGTGGCATCACAATTCCAGACTTCAAGCTCTATTACAAAGCTGTCATCATCAAGACAGTATGGTACTGGCACAAAAACAGACACATAGATCAATGGAACAGAATAGAGAGCCCAGAAATAGACCCTCAACTCTATGGTCAACTAATCTTCGATAAAGCAGGAAAGAACATCCAATGGAAAAAAGACAGCCTCTTCAACAAATGGTGTTGGGAAAATTGGACAGCCACATGCAGAAAAATGAAATTGGACCATTTCCTTACACCACACACGAAAATAGACTCAAAATGGATGAAGGACCTCAACGTGAGAAAGGAATCCATCAAAATCCTTGAGGAGAACACAGGCAGCAACCTCTTCAACCTCAGCCACAGCAACTTCTTCCTAGGAACAACGCCAAAGGCAAGGGAAGCAAGGGAAAAAATGACCTATTGGGACTTCATCAAGATCAAAAGCTTTTGCACAGCAAAGGAAACAGTCAACAAAACCAAAAGACAACTGACAGAATGGGAGAAGGTATTTGCAAATGACCTATCAGATAAAGGGCTAGTATCCAAAATCTATAAAGAGCTTAGCAAACTCAACACCTAAAGAACAAATAGTCCAATCAAGAAATGGGCAGAGGACATGGCCAGAAAATATTTTTAAAAATGTACGATCCCACAGTGTGTCTGGCTGGCTCAGTTGGTGAAGTGTGCAACTCTTGATCTCAGAGCTGTGAGTTCAAGCCCTATGTTGGGAAAAAATCTAAAATAAATAAAAACAAAAATGTATGATTACAGTGAATTAAAACACAATTCTTTTTGTAAAGATTTTATTTATTTATTTGACAGATATTGCAAGTAGGCAGAGACGCAGGCAGAGAGAGGGGAAGGGAAGCAGACTCCCCGCTGAGCAGAGAGCCTGAAGCAGGGCTTGATCCCAGGACCCTGGGATCATGACCCATGCCGAAGGCAGAGGCTTTAACTCACTGAGCCACCCAGGTGCCCAAAACGCAATTGTCATAGCCCTAAATTCTTGGCCTCAGATTAGAGATACAATTCAAACATGCAATTGCTTATATGAGAAACCCAGCTTAAACGATTTCTAGAGATGAAACTCTTTGTTGAGGAAAAGTTGTGACACTGTTTTCCAGTTTATATTTCACCTTATAAGTAAATATTTGAGAAGGCATATTTGTATTTGAGCTTTAAAATAGATTACATATATGCATCTCTCACAACCTATTTTTGAAGTGCAAATTACCCAGTGGTCTAAGAAAATAATTCTAAGTAAAACTTTTCCTTTTGGAGACTAAAGTGGGAGATATACTTAGTTCATACTTGCTTTTCAATCACCACAGTTTTTTTTTCACTTATATCAAAATATAAAAGAAGTTTCAGAAAACTGTATTTTCTTATATACATTTTACTCTTTGAGAGTGTTACATAATTGTGGTATATCCCCATAAAACAACTAAGGGCTACATATAGTTCATTTCATTGCCTAGGCTGCCAATTCAGAAAAACTCGTTTGTGTCTCTTAGCATTATTTCTTGTTATGCTTGAGATGTTGCTTTCACATCTGAAAATTTTTACCATATTAGCAATATATAATTCTAGTTGTATTACCCGGTATTTGGTACTCAGATGCTCTGGAGCATGTATACATTATGAAACAGAGACAACAGGTTTATTGTTGGCTTAATTAGTATCATTCTGATATTTACATTTTTTAAGCTAGAGACATTCATCTGTATATAAATAGTACACATTCTACCATCTACTGTGGCTTAACATGCAAGTCCTGAAATTTTTGTTTCAAAAAATTGGTACAAAATCACATAAACACACATCTACTATAAATGTTTGAAGTAATGTGTAGAGAAACTATGTAAACTAAAAATGCCTTATAAAAACTTCTGTGTTCAGCAAAAGAAGGAGTTGAGATTAGGTGACAAATGTAAGAGAGTAGAGAGAAGAAGAATAGCACTGATGATTTTTTTTTAAGAAATTCAGTTACAGGGGCACGTGGTTTGCTCAATAGGTTAAAGCCTCTACCTTCACCTCAGGTCATGATCCCAGGGTCCTGGGATCGAGCCCTGCATTGGGCTCTCGGCTCAGCAGAGAGCCTGCTTCCCCTCCTTCTCTCTCTGCCTGCCTCTCTGCCTGCTTGTGATCTCTGTCTGTCAAATAAATAAAAATCTTTAAAAAAAGAAAAAAAGAAATTCACTTACAAATGAAAGGTTCCTGAGGGTTATAATTACTGTAGTAGTCAAATCAATATTAAGCATAATCATACAGGGCACCTGGGAGGCACAGTTGGTTAAGCATCTGACTCTTGATTTTGGCTCAGGTCATGATTTCAGGGTCATGCGATAGAACCCCATGTGTGGTCTATGCTCAGTTCAGAGTCTGCTTGAGATTCTCTCCCTATCCCTCTTCCCCACTCACTTGTGCTCTGTTTCAATCTCTCTAAAATGGATAAATAAATCTTAAGGGGAAATAAATAGGAACCATACAAATTAAATGAAAACTATTCATTACGGTTCACCATAAAGTAGATATCTAGCAAGGCAAACATTTACTGCCTTTACTCTTAAATGTTTATAACATTCAAATGCTCTTTATTTGGCTTTGTCCCTTTTAAAATTATCCTTTGTTTAATTCATAAATCCCATATATTTAAAAAAATTCTTTAATGAATTGAGAAAAATGTTCTTCATCTTGACTTTCATTACTTTGTCACTATTCTTACCCTATTGTAATAAATCTTCCCTTCATCACAAAAAGTATTATATTTATTCCTTTACTTAAGGAAATCAACATATAATAAGTTTCTCTGCAATAAAATAAATTTGGGATATATTTTGTCCTTTGTTCACCTTCCTTCCAACTGGAAGGAAAAGCTTGCAAATTCTTCTCTATGCTTGTTCTACTAAGGGATGTTGTCTGGCCAAAATCCTCAGGAAGGTGATTTAAAACACAGGAAACAATAGATGTTGGCTAGAGTGTGGAGAAAGGGGAACCCTCTTACACTGTTGGTAGGGGTGCAAACTGGGGCAGACACTCCAGAAAAGTGCACTACTAGATATTTACCCAAGGATACAAAAATACTGATTCAAAGGGACACATGCACCTACTGTTTATAGCAGTACTATCAACAATAGCCAAATTATGGAAAGAGCCCAAATGTCCATCAAGTGACGAATGGATAAAGAAGTGTTTTATATGTACAATGGAATATTACTCATTCATTAAAAAAATAAAATCTTGCCATTTGCAATGATGTGGACAGAGCTAGAAATTATTATGCTAACTGAAACGTCAGTCAGTGAAAGACAAATACCATATGATTTCACTCATATGTGGAATTTAAGAAACAAAACAGGTGAGCATAAGGGAAAAAGAGAAGAAAACCACACAAAAGACTCTTAACTGTAGAGAACAAACTGAGGGATGTTGGAAGGAAGGTGAGCAAGGGGATGGGTTAAATGGGTGTTGGGTATTAAGGAAGGCACTTATTGTGATGAGCACTCGGTGCTATATGTGTGTGATGAATCATGAAATTCTATTGGAATCTAATATTACACTATTTGTTAACTAACTGGAATTCAATTAAAAACTTGAAACAGGGATGGCTGGGTGGCTCAGTCAGTTAGGCATCTGCCTTCTGCTCAGGTCATGATCCTGGAGTCTGGAGATTCAGCCCCATATCAGGCTCCCCATTCAGCCAGGAGTCTGCTTCTCCCTCTGCCCTTCACTCTTTCTCTCTCTCATAAATAAATAAACTCTTTTAAAAAACTTGAAACAAACAAACAAAAAGAGTTGCTTGCACCCAGAGAAAGTGAAAATGCTAATTACAAAAGTATAAATGCATCTTATGTTTATTGTGACATTATTTATGATACCCAAGATATGGAAGCAACCTAGATATCCACCCATAGATAAATAGATAAAGAAGATGTGGTATATGTAATATATATACAATGGAATATTACTCAGCCATTAAAAGGAGACCTTGTTAAAAAAAATGAGACCTTGTTATTTTGTTATTTGCAACAATGTGCATGGACCTACAGAGTATTATAGTAAGTGAAATAAATGAAATACAAATTCCATATGATTTCACTTATATGTGGAATCTATAAAATAAAACAAATGAATAAACAAATAAACAAGATGAATGGATAAAGGAGCATAAGGAATAACATGGAGGACATTAGGAGAAGGAAAGGAGAAGTGAATTGGGGGGATTTGGAGGGGGAGACGAACCATGAGAGACTGTGGACTCTGAGAAACAAACTGATGGTTTTAGAGGGGAGGGGGGTGGGGCGATGGGTGAGCCTGGTGGTGGGTATTAAGGAGAGCATGTATTGCATGGAGCACTGGGTGTGGTGCATAAACAATGAATCTTGGAACACTGAAAAAAATAAATTAAAAAAAAATAAACAAATAGACTGTTAAATACAGAGAACAAACTGGTGCTTGCCAGAGGGGAGATAGGTGAAATAGATCAAGGAGATTAAATGGTACAACCTTCCATTCATAAAGTAAGTCCTGGAGATGAAGAGTAAGCCATAGGGAATGTAATGGGTAATATTCTAATAACATTGTTCAGTGACAGATGGTATGCATTTACCATGGTGAGCACTGAGTAATGTATAGAAATGTTGAATCAATATGTTGTGTACCTGAAACTAATATAATTAGCATGTCAACTTTGCTTTAAAAAAAGGAGTTGTTTGCCATCCTGTGTAAATTTGCTTAAAATTACTTTTTAAGTGTTCCAAAATATTGATTTTAAAAGTCCTTGATTTCCCAAAAGTATAATTTACCCTTTTGGAAGTTTTTTTTTTTTTTTTTAAGATTTTATTTACTTATTTGACAGAGAGAGCGAGTGAGAGAGGGAATACACGCAGAAGTGGGAGAGGGAGAAACAGGTTTCCTGCTGAGTAGGGAGCTGGACGTGGGGCTTGATCCCAAGACACTGGGATTATGATTTGAGCTGAAAGCAGATGCTTAATGACTGAGCCATGCAGGACCCCCGTTTTGGAAGTTTCAAGTCAATCTCAAAACTTGTAAAATTATTTATTCTACATTATGGAAGACTTATTTTTATGCAAAAGATGCCAACATCTAGTATTTCTCTTACTAGTTTTAAAACAAAGAAACTAATTTACTTTGATAACTGAGACGGTCATAGCATACATCATTATTCATCTCTTTTCCTGCAAGTCTCTCTAAAGTACTAAATATTTTCTTAGTTAAATAAAGTACAAAGGTTCCAAACTTTTGCTGAAAAATTTAATGAGAACACTGATCATTTTTAGTTGCCAAATGGGAAATCTTTTAAAATTGACTTTGACTTTAGAGGGAGAAAGTACATGGAGTTAGTTTTGTGGGTTTTTTTTAGTTTTATAGTAATTATATACTCAATATATGTACATTGAGTAGTCTTTCTCAGATTTCCAATGGTAGCTAGATTATCTAACTACTAACCATGATCCGTTGGAGCTAAGTAGGATCCATTAACTCTCTTGAGTCTCCAAGAAACCATTTGCTAGGTCATACTTCATGGGAAGTAACACCCTAAAATATGTAAGAAACAATTAATTTCGCATGCATAAGCATTAGTCTTTCAGGGATTATTGTGATCCCATTTGATTTAATGTAGGAGCAGGGCCCTCTGTGGAATAGTTTTGGTCTTGAAGGAATATCCCATTAATTTATTTTAAAAAATGTTTCTATATAAATAGACTTTCATTTGAGTCATGCCAACTATTAGAAGCTCATCAATTGTTGAGCAATAACAAACAAGAAAGCATGAGGAGTATAAAAGTATTGACAACACCTTAATGGTATAATCACTATTCTATGTCACTAGTAACACTACTTTAGAAGCACCAATCTATGTAAATCTGTTCTCAATTATTTCTTCATGGGATAAAATTTAATAAAAGTGGCTTATTCTGTAATTCATTTCATTTGTGAAATTCTGAGAAGGGAATTGAAAAGCAAACAAATGGAGGGATACTTCAACAAGTAATCATGGAATGCTAACTGAACTCTGGGTATTACTGTAGGTGCATATATCATCTATATTCATACACATATATATCATACATATATATCATACACATATATTATCCATATTCAGTCATTTATTGATACTCTTCTAACTATTCCCTTAAATTAGGCCATTTATAGATAAGATGGTATTCACACCATTCCTAAACATTCCCTTAAATACACAGTAATCTTAGTTATTTTTCCCTTGTGCTGAAAATATCTTACACATATAACATTTTGTTTTTCCCTTTAACCATAGATACAACCAGAAAGGCACCACTATATGTAAGAAATTTTCTTTACAGGAAAGTCTCACCAAAATAATCTTTAATAAAGCAACATTCATTTTTTTAAGATTCATTTATTTTAGAGAGAAAGAGAGCAGAGGGGAGGGGCAGAAGGAGAAGGAGAGAGAAACTTAAGCAGACGCCCCACTGAGCACAAAGCCCAAGGGAGGGCTCTCAGGATCCTGAGATCATGACCTGAACTGAAACCAAGAGTTGGACACTCAACCTACTGGGCCACCCAGGCACCTCACAAGGCAATTTTCTTCTCCCTGGGTACATTTGAAGTTTGTACAGTGACTTTTTTGAAAAGCTAAAAAAATAAGTTATTTTTTAAAAAAAGGAAGAAAAAAAAACTAAACTTGTCTTTAACAGTCTATCCTTGAGTTTACCATGATAATTGATAGTACTGTTCTACTAATTTTTACTGATTATCTTGTGCTAGGAAATGTTTTTAATGTCTTTTCCCCAATTTAAGCTGTCCAGTTGTTTTGCTCCCAATTTGAAACCTTAATTATTAGTCTATTAAGTGTTATTAAAATAAGATACAAGATTAGAATACTACCCAGGTGTTTGTGTTCAAATAGAGGTTATCTTTCCTTCATCTTTTCCCCCTTTTTACCAAAAAATTCAGAGTTTTTGTCTATTTTGCAATGTCCTAACATGTATGTTTTATCTGTCCTTGGACATATTTTAATTAGTCCTTTATTTATACAGGCTGACTTCTTGAAAATAATAACCAAATACTTGAACAATTTCCCAAAATGTATTAAATGCTTATACTTGAAGATTTTTACCTACTAGAAATCTTTTGTGATTTATACTGAATCAAAGCATGTGTCAAGGTTTTAAGTTAACACTAATACTTCAAATTTATAAATTAAATGAAAACTGGTAATGGGTAAAAAGGTGTAGAGAGTACCTATGGTAAATAATGACTAAAGTAATTATTTTAAATGTATTTGTTTTGCATTGTTTTCATGTATTTTAATGATCACAATGGTATAAGGCAAGTGGGCTCAGAAAATATGAAAAATTATATCCCATTGGTTTTAGTTTTACTTTTGTCAATTTAAGTAAAGGATATATCTTGAATATTTTTTCCAAAATTTTGATACATATATCAATATAATGTACATTTTGATTTCTCTACCAGACTTAAGCCTTTATATACTATAGATACTTTTTCTCAAGCTCATATAACTCACACTGTTTTAAGCAAGGAACTTAATCACAACATTGTTTATAGATGTAGAATACATTGAAAAATATATAAATCTTATTTAATAATGTGTTTCTTAGATAACCTATAGTACATCCACACAACGGAATACTGTGCAGTCACTCAAATTATGATACAGATCAATATTTATTGACATAAAAAGATTGTTTTAGTTTAAAATTTAACAAAACACAGTACATATAGTATGTTATTTTTTGTTTGTTAAATAGTGTGTGTATACATAGGAGAAAAGGTATGGAAGTATATATATGCATTGAAAACACTAATAATGGTTATCTCTGAACTGTGGAAATTTTACTTCTTTATAAATGACTGCATTGTGTACATTTTTTAAACGAGCATGTGTTATGTATATGATCAACAAAAGCAGTGATTTTCATTTGAAAATACTTGATTATGAATATAAACGCAATTTGTAGATAAACAATTACACAGAAACAACTTTTTCTCATTATTTTATGGGCACATAGCTACCAAAAGTGCTAACAAAATTATATATTTATACTGCATTATGTATGTAACCTAAGATTTCTATATAACATAATAAAAGCCAATTAAGAATAAAGACAAAACATTTTCTTATGGTTGGAACTGTGATATGAATGAATCCGATTTTTAAAAAGAAATTATTTAAATTTTACATAAATTGAGTAATAATTTCTCTATTTCCAAAATGGATTTGAACACCCACATATTAATGAAAGGCAATGTAAAAAAAACATAAAAGTATAATATGTATGGAAGGTAGATGGGTAGGAAAAAGAAGGACTACAAGTAAAATGTGGAAAATCTGTAATCGAGAAATTACAGGCTAAATAATGTAACTGCAATATTGAACAGAACATTAGCAGCCAGACATAAAGAGAACCATACTGGATTAATAGCTCTCATATAATAGATGGAGGCATATGATTTAATCACGAGAGCAAGCTTTTCCTTACTTTTGATGGATATGTGAATATTATCACATGGATGTATTAAAAAATTTACAAGAGATAATGACAAGTTTAATAGAAGATTTTCTTCAATGTAGTTTTTCAACATCACTATACAGATTACTTACCCTTATACTGACACTTTATAGAGATGGGGGTAAAATTTTAAAATTATCTATAGGTAAAGGCAATTCAATGCAGTTATTCATCTTTTTCATTATTTTAACATGACCCGTCTATACTACTAAGGAGTTTAAAAAAATGAGTGGCAAGATTGCTCCTTAGGCTGTCTTCACATATTAAATCTCTCAGGAAAGATCTTTAAGATGAAACATCATTTTAATTATGCTTAAAATGTTAATTTCCTAAGGTACTGATTGAGAAAACACCAATATGTTTATTTCTCTAGGCATGAAGTTAAAGAAAACTCCTAACACTTAGTCAAAGCCACTGTCAACTCTGTGGTATACCCAGAATATAGTAGAAAAGGGAAAATAAAAGTATAAAGAAACTCACATCTCTTTAAAATAACATTCATTTTAAATAATAAGGTAAAATTATGCACAAATGTTAAGTGAATCACATACATTTTCCCCTGCTTTACTGATTTTCCAAAAAGCAAGTTAGAAGTTTTCTGTGTGATAGATTCAGCAATATTGTTTATTTTGAGAATATTTTCATTGAAGCAATTATATTTAGTATTATAACTGGAATAAGGAAGGAACTATATTCAACCAGTTACCTGGACTGAATTAGGAAAATAAAATATGTGGAGAGATGAATTTTATTCTACATATTCCTAAGGATATTTTATCAAAAAATAGTACAAAATGACAATTTTACAATTAGAAATTATGTTTTTCACTAAAATGAACAAGGTTTTCTAGTTTCACTTTTTTCCCCCCAAAACAAAGTATTCACTTAAAAAAAAAAACAAATCAAATCTGGAATAAAATAACCTCTTATCACAAAGTAGCCCAAACTAAGTAGGCATCAGCTTAAGGCTGAAATAAATTGTGCATTCTTATTCTCACCACCTGCGCCTGGCCTGGCCCAGGGTAACATGTAGGGGCTTGGAGCCCACTGTGCGACCATTCATCTCATCCACTGCTTTGGTAGCATCTTCAAAAGAGGAGAAGCAGACAACACCAAACCCTTTGCCTTGCCCTACTTCCACCATCACTTTGGCCCGGCTAATTGATCCAAAGGAAGAAAACTCCTCCTTCAGTTTTTCATCATCGATGGTCTCATCCAGGTTCTTAATATAGATTGGCACCCCCGGAGGCCGACTTTTTTCTTTTAATCTCAGCCGTTCAAATCTTCGTCTTAACTCAGCCAATCGTTCAATTTTCTTCTGTGCCCTCCCTACATATAGAACTTTCCCATTGATGGACTTTCCATGCAGGTCTAATACAGCCTTTTGGGCAGCCTCGTGTGTCTCATACCTCACAAATCCAAAGCCCTTAGATTTCCCACTGGCATCTCTTATTACCTTAACACTCTCAGTTGGCCCATATCCACTAAAGATTTCCTTCAGTTGTTCGTCATCCATGTCATCTCCAAAGTTTTTAACAAAAACATTGGTGAAAGTCGCTCTATCCCTGGTTCTGACTTCAGCTGCCCTCTCTTCTGGGAATTTGAATCTGCCAACATACACCTGGCGGTTGTTAAGCCGCACTCCATTCATGTGCCAGATGGCTCTATTGGCAGCGGCCAGGCTGTCAAAGTGCACATAGGCATAACCCTTAGAACCATTGTCATCACATACGACTTTGCAGGAAAGAATGTTCCCAAAAGCAGAAAATAAATAAAAAAGGGCCCTATTGTCTATGGATTTATCCAGGTTTTTGATGAATATATTTCCAACTCCAGACTTTCTTAAGCGGTCATCTGGCTGAGACCACATGAGGCGGAAAGGTTTGCCATTAATCAAATCAAAATTCATGGTATTCAGGGCCCACTCAGCATCTGCAGGAAAGCGGAAGTTAACATAGCCATAGCCCAGGGGGCTGCGGGTTACGGGGTCACGGCATATTCGGGTAAAGCGCAGAGGGCCAGCAGGCCTGAACTTTTTATATAGCATATCTTCCGTGACATCTGGGTCCAAGTCACCCACGTACAGGGCAGCTTTTAGATACTTCTTTTTCTTGCCAGCAGAATTAGGCTCTCCACTCCCCATCTTTCTGAGTACAGGGAGGTGGCTCTCTTGAGAGAGAAAAAAAGGCTGATTTCTCTAAGCTTATGGGCCAAGCAGCTGTTCACAAACAGAAGAAAGCCAAGGAGAAGAAAGCTAAAAGCAGACTCAGAATCACTGTTGAGGCTGAGAAAATGAAGTTCAGAAACAGCTGGTCAGCAGGTTCAGAACAAACACATCAGACAAATATGCATCCCAATAACGAATCTGTTCTACCTAAGAGGACTTATAATTTCCACCCATTAAGATTTAAAATCGGTTTCAAAAGCCAGTAGTAAGAAATTTCCTGTTCCCCATTTAATTATAAGAAATCATCAAGCAGCTGGCTGTCCCCCCACATCCAGCATTGCAGACAGAGGCCTCGAGACCTGTTTTCTGCATAAACATAGGCCTCGAGCTCCTGTTGGCTTAAAATTCTATTAACAGTGCCAGAGACCAAACGTGTATTCCTCCGCCGGCTGCCTGACCGGTCTCAAGCTGGCTCTCAGATAGAAGGCCGCTAAATACACTCAGCGTCAGCAAAAGGGCAGACTAAACACTTGGTGCGCAGGGGCCGGAAGGCAGGCTGCAGAAGGCGGATCGGATCGCACAGAAAGACAGACAGACAGACACACGCGCTGGAGACAGGAGACCGCCCAGATACCCCAGATGCCCACCGGGTACGGACCGAGTGACGCGCGGTAATTTCGGCAGTCTGAGACTCGCGGCAGGTCCGGAGGGACTGACTGGCAGACTCGCCCTGGGTCAGCTCAGGCGGGAGGCGGTTCCGGACAGATGCGGGGCGGAGTCAGAGGAGAAGGGCAGATGCGCAGCGGGCGGGCAGAGCAGGGACGGTGGACGTGGATTGCTCTCCGCAGGACGGACCGACCCAAGGATGAAAACCATTTAGCAGTGGTAGGGCGGGCGGGGCGTGAGGAAACCCGGAACCCTGCTAAGTAACTTCCCGCTTCCTCGTGCCAAGATTAAAAAAAAAAAAAGAAAGAAAAAAAAAAAAAAGAAAGAAAGAAAGAAAAAAGAAAAATATTACATATTTTTATTTTAAAATATTATTTATTTACTTGTTATCTTAAAATATTAATTATAGGCTGCTGACCACAAAATCAAAGCAGGAGGTGATCACCTAGGCAGAAAGAACTCTCATACTTTTTTTTAATAGAAAAATAATTCCCAATACAATTTCTACTTAGGAAATAAGATATGAGATTGGTTACTTTCCTGAGTTAATTGGAAAGTCAGAATTGACAGCTGTACTGGATTCCCATTACAGTGCTAAATGATCACAGGATCAAATAAAACACAGGGCCATGTTGTGTTTGGCTTTTCCTTACTCCAGTAAACTCTAACATAATGATCACATTATCCCCAGGTAGTAGGCAGAATTCTTTTCACTGCTCCAGTAATACTAAGATTTTAATGACTGGAGAACCATAAAACGGCTTTTTTATGATACCTTGTGCCACAAAACGTTGAAAATGTGCCATCTCCGTAATCACAAATTACAAAATCTTACTGAAAGAGACAAAACCCGAAGAACCAATACAAAATGTATGATTAATGTTCACAGATGAAATACACATGTACAGATATAGGCACTTTATGCATTAATTACTGGTTATTTTATTTTATATGTTTTTATTTAAATTCCAGTTGGTTAACATACAGTGTAATATTAGTATCAGGTGGACAGTATAGTGATTCAACACGTCCATACAACACCTGGTGCTCATCACAAGTGCACTCTAATCCCCATTACCAATTTAACCCATCCCATATTCAACTCCCCTTCTGTAATCCTCAGTTTATTCTCTATAGTTAATAATCTCTTTCTTGGTTTGCCTCCCACTCTTTTTCTTTTCCCCTTTGCTCATTTGTTTTGTTTCTTAAATTCCACATATGAGTGAAATCATATAATATTTGTCTTTTTCTGACTTTATTTCCTTTAGCATAAAATTCTCTTACACCATCCATGTCTTTGCAAATGGCAAGATTTCATTCTTTCTTAAGACTGAGTTATACTCCATTGTATATATACAATGGTGCATACTATATATATATATTCATATATATACATACTACCTATTCTTTATCCATTCATCAGTTGATGGACACTTGGGCTGTTTCTATAATTTGGCTATTGTAGATAGTGCTGCTATAAACTTCAGGGTGCATGTATCCATTTGAAGCACTATTTTTGTGTTCTTTGAGTAGATACCTAGATAGTACAATTTCCAGATCATAAAGTAGTTCTATATTTAAATTTTGGAGGATCCTGCATATGATTTTCCAGAGTTTCTGCACCAGTGTGTATTTCCACCAACAGTGCAAGATGATTCCCCATTCTCCACATTTTCACCAATACCTGTTGTTTCCTGTATTGTTTTTAGCCATTCTGACAAGTGTGAGTTGATATCTTATTTCAGTTTTGACTTGTATTTCCCCAATGATCAAGGATGTGAGCATTTTCTCATGTGTCTGTTGGCCATTTTTATGTCTCCTTTGGAAAAATGTCTATTCATGTCTTCTGCCCATTTAAAAAAATATTTATTTGACAGACAGAGATCATGAATGGGCAGAGAGGCAGGCAGAGAAGGGGGGGGGGGGGAAGCAGGCTCCCCGCTGAGCAGAAAACCCGATGCGGGGCTTGATCCCAGGATCCTGGAATCATGACCTGAGCCGAAGGCAGAGGCTTAACCCACTGAGCCACCCAGGTGACTTTCTGCCCATTTTTAAATTTGTTTTTGTTTTTTTGGGTTGTTGAGTGGTATAAGTTCTTCATATATTTTAAATACTAACCTTTTATTAGATATGTCATTTTCAAATATCTTCTCTCATTTCGAAGATTGCCTTTTAGTGTTGTTGATTGTTTCCTTCACTGTACAGAATCTTTTTATCTTGATGAAGTCCCAATAGCTTATTTTTGCTTTATTTGTTTTGTCTCAGGAGACATATCTAAGAATTTGCTACAGATGATGTCAAAGACATTACCATCCATGTTCTCCTTTAGGATTTTTATGATTTCAAGGCTCACCTTTAGGCCTACACCCATTTTGAATTTATTTTTGTCTATGGTGTAAGAAAATGGTCCAATTTCATTCTTTTGCATGTTGCTCTCCAGTTTTCCCACTGTCATTTGCTGAAGAGATTGTCTTTTTCCTTTTGGACATTCTTTCCTGCTTTGTTGAAGATTAATTGACCATATAGTTGTGGGTTCATTTCTGGGTTTTCTATTCTGTTCCATTGATCTATGTGTCTGTTTTTGTGCCAGTACTATACTGTTTGAACACTACAGCTTTGTAATATAATTTAAAGCCCAGAATTGTGCTGCCATCAGACTTTCTTTTCTTTTTCAAGTTTGCTTTGTTATTTGGGGTCTATTGTGGTTCTATACAAATTTGGGGATTACCTATTCTAGCACTGTGAAAAATGCTGACGGTATTTTGATAGGGATTTCCTTAAATGTATAGGTTGTTTTGGATAGTATAAACATTTTAACAATATTTGTTATTCCAATCCATGAGCACAGAATGTCTTTAATTATGAATTTCAACATTAATTTTCAACTTTAAACCATGGCAAGAAAAAATGTTTTAAGTTTAGACTCAACTCGGGTTCCCACTATATCTCTCCTTAAAGTGTATGAGAAACTGTTTTGGAGAAGAGTGTTTCCCTCACTTTGGAAAATCATCAATGTTTATAACACAAAGGTCCTTATCCAGTCCCTTCCACAACCCCTCCCCTCTAAAAGAAAATCCAAACAAAATTTCTATCAGGACTAATATGCTGGGAAAGATCCTGGCAATAACAAAGAATGCAAGTGAAGGACATGACCCCAAAGGATGGTGTTTTAAAAAGATATTATTATAAAAACAGTCTAAATTCATGTGGTGCTTCATTTTTTACATCTTACATTTTCTATTAGACTGTGTATTTGACTAAAGATAACAATTTAGCCTCATTATTTACTTAAATATTTAGTAATTTTCTTTATTGAACTCTTGTGCTTGTTTTATAGGATTCGTGCTTAGGTAGGACATGGAGGCTATATGAAAAAAGCAAATGCAAACAAAATATAGAATAGAGATAGACCAATAAAAATTAGTATTATAATATAATCGCAGTAATCAAAATGTAGAAACACTTGTGAACACCTGCTTAGCTTATCATATTTTGAAAAAAAAATTAAACAGCTTTCCTTATAACTTTACTTTAGTCAACAATGGGCCAGAATTTTGGACTGTTTTTATTTTTCTTATTTAAAAAGATTACTTTACTGCAAATATTATATTAAAATAACACAAATCCAAAATAATAATTCCCACAATATTATCACTGAGTCGAATCAATAGTTTATTTTGATGTAACCATCTAAATGTTTTCCATATTCCAATTCATTTGTGCATATATTCTCTTAAGATTATAGATTGTTAAAAGCAATTATTTAAAAAAAAACAAACTCCTTTCTAGACCTATTTGTTATTCTGTGGTCATTGAAGTATAGGGATCCTAAACTATAATGAACTTTTGACTTGGTAAAAAATCAGAAATTTAGAACTGGTTTGAAATGAGTGAATTTTAGAAGAGTTCCCTCTGCTAAGCAGAAGTTTATGGGGGGAAACCATTTGTTTAATCCTTTTAAAATGTAAGTTGAGAAGAATCTGTAAAACAAAAATTAAATATAGAACATTTCTCTGTCATTATTATTATATATTAAAGGCAAGTGTATAGTCTATTGTAAATATGATTCATATATTAAAACCATTAAAAATCACCTCCCAGATTCCTCGGGCAATTGTTTAAAGAACATCTGAGTCTTCCAGAATTTGAGAAATATTTTGCATGATGAAAGAATCCTGAACAACTGGCATTCTAAGTGCATCCCATCATATGTTGTTATTTACAGTTAATAGCAATGTGTCAGCTTGAGGGGAAGAAGATGAGAGTTGGGAATTTATTTTTCAGGTTTGTCTTAGTAGGCACTTGATTCTATGTTTCCAGTTAAACGTATCAGCAGTACAAATTGCTGAGGCTTCACAAGGAAAATAAATTTGCTCCTTTCTTGAGTGAAGTCTGTGATGACTAAAAAGAAATATTATAAAGTAAAACCTTCATTACCTAGTACTTGACTCATATTTTTTTAGATACAGGACAATTGCAAGAAAACAATTTGACATTAAGAATGTGGTATGAACAGGCATTTTCATAGTAGGTTTTGGAGCCAGTAGTGATTCTTTTTTTCAACTACAAAAATTTTATCCTGAACTATGAGTACTTATGCTCTGAATGACAATCCTGAAGGCACCTTGATAAGATTCATTATCAAAGAATTATTAATTTGTGTTTATTAGAATATACTTACAAAGTGAGAATGTGGCCCAAACTAGAAATTTTCAAGAGTTTACAATGGAACAGAATTAACTATTCAGCCATCAAAAATAATGAAATTTTGCCATTTGCAATGATGTGGATGGAGCTAGAATGTATTATGCCAAATGAAATAAGTCAGATAAAGAAAAATTACATGTGATTTCATTCATATATGGAATTTAAGAAACAAAGCAGATGAATATATGGGAGGGGGGAAAACAGAGTTTAAGAAACCATGAAAGACTTAAAGATAGAGAACAAACTCACGGTTGAGGAAGGGAAGTAGGTGGGAGATGGGCTAAATGGATGATGGGTATTAAGGAACTTGTTATGATGAACTCTGGGTACTTTATTTAAATAATGAATCACTGAATTCTACTCCTCAAACTAGTATTGAACTGTATGTTAACGAACTAGAATTTAAATAAAAATTTGAAAAAAAAAGAAAGAATGAGGCATATTTGTATGTCCTGAATAGAAAGTTTTGGAGAATGTCTTATTTACTTTTGTTTTCTTTAAGCTTTTTTATTTAAACATATAATATAACCCCACCACCCTCTCCC
>RCUC01069551.1:0-13265 GCA_003697995.1 Taxidea taxus jeffersonii | reverse complement strand
GGCCACCCTGGCCTGCTCTTCTGTCCGGCACCTGGTAACCTGGGCCCTGTCTGGGTCTTTCTGAGGATTATTTGGCTGCAGACTCCAGCCATACACAGCAGGCAGCAGCAACAGCGGGCAGAGCACGGGGATCAGAGCGTTATGGTCTAGAACATGAGTGGAGGCATCAGGGAGATGGCCTGAGCTGCTACTCCAAACCTCTCCAACTAGCTGTGTGGCCTTGTGTATATCGCATTCCCTCTCTGTACCTCGGTTTTCTTGTTTGCCAAAGGAGCTGAGTAATAACACAAACCTAAGAAAACGGGGAGGTGGGCAGAGCTAGAGCGAAGAGGCTGCACAGCATAGAGTGACCTCACTGAGGGAGAGGGTAGAAGCCCATGTGGCAGGACACGGAGGCACAGGGATGGGGAGCGGGGACTGCAGCCCACCTGGAGAAGGGTATCCAGTGAGCACTGGAGAAGTGAAATTCCCATCCCTGGTTCCCTCGGGCACAAGCAGAGGTGGAAGAGGCTGGGACCTCTCTGGCGTGAGGGAGAGGAGACCCCTTTACAAAGGGCAGGCATGTGGCTCCAAGGCGATGAGGTAATGGCACAGCTGCGTGGACTGTTCACAGAACTGCAGAGGGACTGGGTCTGGATCCTGCCCGGCGCCGCAGCTATGGCCACGGGTTGCCTGCATGGCCGAGCCCGGTACACTTTGTGGCCAGAGACTCCCTCCAGCTGGCCTGACCCTGCCTTCAGGACAGTGAGTCTTGGGAACGCAGGATGTTCCCTTCTCTTTCTACTTGGGAAAGGGACCTTCTTAATTATATCCCCCTCCACTCACATGGAAATGAGTTTGGATTTTCTGAGGATACACCAGCTGGCTGGGGGGAGGCAGCCCAGAAGGCTGCTGGTTGGGGAAAGGAGGAGAAGGGAGAGGGGAGGGAGTCAGGCCAAGATGAAAATTCCATGTTCTCACAGCAGAGCAATGATGGGTGCTGAGTGCTCCCCATAGATCATCTACCCTCTGCCACCTTGCCCCTAGGGGAAAGCATCTTGCTCCTCCCTACAGGCTCAGAGGGAACTGTGTCCGCTCAAGCCAGCCTGTCCTCTGAGAACCACAGCTTTCAGGGTCCACAACACTTAGCTGGCCATTAGTGAGGTTACCTTGTCGGTGCCCTGAGAGAGGTCCTCCGGGACTTCCAGGCCAACCTTTTAATGGGGTAGGGGGAAGTGGATCTGAGGAGGCTCAGAGGGGACAGGGCCTGCCACGGATCATAGGAGACCACAAGTCTGTCCAGTCCCTGGCAGCCTGAGTTCTCCCCTTGGAGTTGCCGAGGAGGGGGTGACGAAGGTGCCCTGGCGGTGGGCACTACGCCCCTTTTGGCCAGCAGGGAGGCGAGAACGCCTGCGAGGGGGGGCCCTCGAGAGGGGGGAGGGTGGGGTCAGGCATTTGACTCCGCCTCCTCGCCTTAGCTCTGCTTTTGGTGGGGCGCTGGCTCAGACTAGGCTGCTCGCCGCTGTCGCTCCCGGGCTGCGGGATGACACCGCCTCCGCCCGGATGCGCCTCCCTCGGCGCCCAGAGCACCCGCGTCCCCGGCCCGCTGGCTCGGTCCCGGCTCCCGCTGCGGCTGCTGCTGCTGCTGCTGCTCTGGACGGCCGCCGCCACCCAAGGCCACCCGAAGAGCGGACCCCGAATCTCTGCTGTCTGGAAAGGTAGGTGGCGCCGCGCGGCCGGTGGGGCGCGGGATCGGAAGCCGCGCCGGGTGCGGAGTGTGCGGGCCCCGGAGGGAGTGCGTGCGCGCATCTGCGGGTCTCGGGCTGTCCCCGCGGGGAGCGTGTGAGTCTGGGTGAGTGTGTGTGAGTGTGCGCGCTGGCACGCCGGAGCGGGCTGGAACGCTGCGGTGAGCGAGCGGCGGGGGCTGGAGCCCCGGCTAAGTCGCTCCAAGTCCGCCCCCAGCCGGGAACCGCAGCGCTGGGGCGCAGGGGAGGGAGAGGGCCCCTCTCTCGGCCGAGGGGCTTTCTCGGTCCTTCAGCGCCAGGACCCCTGTACAGGACCCTTTCTTTGGCCGGGACCCCCCACCCAGGTCTCCTCTTCTTGAACGGCGGGCTCAGCTGTCGCGCGGGGCGCAGGCTGGGCCGGCAAGGGGGGCGCAGACCCCTTGCCGCCGCCGCTGCGCTCGGGCTGCGGGAACAAAGACCCCGCTGCCTGCCCCCGCCCCCGCCCCGGCCCGGAGCGCGGGCCGGGTAAAGGGGTGGGCACCCTGTGGCGAGCCGGGCCACGGTGCGGTGCAGAGGCATGGGGCACCCGGGCGCTGCCTCTGCAATGCCGGGACCGGCCGCTCCCCCCTTGTCCGCACGTGGCAGTTGTCACCAGGAATCGGCGCCAGCGTGGGGGGCAGTGCCCGTTGGGTGGGGCACGGTCGTTGGGACCCCCAGGCCGCGGATCTGGGGCGGGAGTGCAGGTTTTAGGCCGCGATGGATATGGGAAGAGTCTCCCCCAGGGGCGCCTCACTTTAGACCCCTGTACAATGGGTCAGAAAGCGGGCTAGGTGGGGTTTGAGGCTTTCTGCTGTGAGGGAGCGAGCTCCCCTCCCCTGCGTTGCACACAAATGCTTCCCTGCCCCTAGACCGTCAGGGCTCTGTCTCCCAAATTTGGCGGGCACTGCGGCCCCCTTTGGTGGTGGTGGACTCCGGGTGGGGGTTGGGGGACTGGTCTGGTCTGGCCCTGCCAGCAGCCTTTGATGCCTGAGGCGGTTTGCAGGAATTGCCAGAGCCTGAGCATTATCTGGGGCAGGTATTCTTAGCAGAGAGCGGAAAAAAATCCCACACACAAACCGGGTGGCCCGATCTGCAGCTGCAGTGGAGGGAATGAATGTGACTTGCCCAAGGTCACTCTGCAGTGTGTGAGCTCACAGTGCGGACTGGGGGCTCTGATCTGGCAAAGGACCAGAGCTAGTTTAAGTTAGGGAAGGGAGAAGGATTTAAGCAAATTTTTTGGCCATAAAGGAGGGACTTTGGGGGCCAGCTGTTCTATCCAGCCAGAGGTCTTTCTGGTGGGAGTAGAGCAGGCAGCCCTCTGGTCATCTATTCATGGTGGACACCTGCACCCTCACTCATACCAGCTCCAGCCCAGGCTTTCTCTGCATTCCCACTATCTTTGCCTTGCCTCAGTCCCCTTGGCTGTCCTGGACAGCATAGCGTTTGGGCACTCTGAAGAGGACACATGGCCATATCTGAGTGTTCTGGAATCTCCCCCTGCATCAAACTGCTTGCATTTGGCTCTGCTTGCCCCTACCCCCAAGTCTTCCCAAGACCCCTCTCCCTGTACTTAATGCACAGCCACTTCTGAGCACTTAATGTGAACCTCCACAGCCAGGGCACTTAGTCCCCACCCTGGGGCTATTTAAAGATGCTTTCAGTCCTCTTACCCACTTTCAAAGCTCCCAACCCAGCTCCACCTTTCTTTCCACCGCACATAGTTCACGACTGTGCCACGCTGGCCCGCACTGGCTGTGCCCTCCACTTGGTAATGCGCTATTGATCCCTGCTGGGAGTTGCCACCCCTTCACCTATCTTGTCCAAAGGCAGTCTTCGCTCATCTTTGCCAGTGCCAGGCGCCCCACTGGCCAGACAGACCCTGCCACCAGCTTCTCCCCCAGGACCACCAGCTGGTGATGGTATGCCTGGTTGACAGCTGCCTCCTGTCTCCTGTGGGGTGACACATGGCAGTTGGACAGGAATGGCTTGGGCAGGGCAAATTGGGGAGTAGGCTGAGAAGAGGACCCTCCAGCCCTGCTGTAGACCTAGGTCCCCGTCTTCCGGGGTGTGGGGTGCTGTGAGGGTGGGCCTCCACCAACGACTAGACCAAAGATAATGGGGTTTCTGGAGCCGCTTTTCCATGAGGCATAGACTGGGGTTTTAGTTTTCAGCCAGGACAGGTGTGGGGACGGGAGTAGGTACAGAAGGCTCTTCTCTGTCGTTTGTTTTATGTTGCTTAGACTCCTAAGCCTCAGGGAAAACTTTGATCAGAGAGTTCTGGGAGATTCCCAGCCTGCGCTTGTTGGGGAAATCGATGCTTTTCCAGCCTGATGAAGGCCTGGCCAGGAGAGAGAAGAATGTGTCAGCACTGACCTGCCGGGTGCCCTTGAACTCTGCACCTGTCTTTGACCCTCAGAGCCCGCCAGATCAGGAAGGGCTCTGGAGATTGTTCTCGAGGGCGTCAGGGACACATGGACCAGTCATGGATGCAAAGTGTGAGCCTCACCTCCCTGCCAGCAGGGACTGGAGGGGAGTGGGTTTCAGGTGAGGGCAGAGGGTTGACATGCTCATGTAAGTTGGGCACCCCACTCTCATTCCATCCCTGCTTGGAGGAGATGGAGAAGCCCAGGAAGGTCCTGACCTCCAGGATCAGAGGTGAGCCAGCATGTCCACAATGAGAAACAGCCTGGTCCCTGGTCTCCACCTGCCCAGCAGGTTCTGCCCTCTCTCTTGTCCAATTAAACAACAGGATGTTATTGTTGACTTGGTGGCTGCTGGGGGAGCCATTATGGGGAGACTCCCCAGGGCCTGGGGTTGTTGTCACCTCCTCCAGGGGATGAGGTCACAGCTGGGGCTCCCCAAGCATCAGCATTTCCAGTGGAAATCCTTGCCCTCTTGGGGGCCTTAGATGTACTCATCACCTTCAAGGTGAACTCCCCCTGCAGAACCAGGGAAGGGGGGCAATTCCCGGGAGGAGAGGGGGGGTTTCCTGAGCTGGGAGAGCTACTCGGTGACGTCACTGGGAGCATCTGGCCAAGCTGTGTGACCCCTCCGTCCTGGATCGTGAAGATTCTGAGAGCAGGCTGGAGTGGGGTGGATGCTGGCATAGGCCTAAGACATCCATGGTGTGGGGAAAAGAGAGCAGAGGTCAGGTGCCTGGCTCGGGTCCTAGCTCTGACCTGATTTTCTGTGTGACTCTTGATGGGTACTTGCCTTTTCCAAGGCTCAGTTTCCTCATTCATCCAAAGCTGGTGAAGGGGGGAGCTTACACTTATCAGAGCATGCATTCCCTGGGATTCTTGCCTCTCTGAGATGGGCAGAGGCTGTGGTGGCCAGTTCAAACCTTAGCATTGAGGAGAAACTGAAACCTGGGAAGCCAGCAGAATCCTGGAGTGTTGTCTTCTTTCCTATCTTTTTGTCTCATGAGCTGAAGGCTGAGATCAGCTGGAGGAGGTGGTTCATTAGTTTGTAGTCTCAGAGGTGACATAGTGACTTAGCATGTTTGACATTTGACATTTGCTAGGGCCCACCTTGTACTGGTCCCAGGGCAGGGCTTGGGGACCCAGGGATGAAAAAGTAGACACGTTTGTAGACTTCTCAGTATAGATGGAGAGACAGGCAGATCAACCTTCAGTTACAATAAAATGCCGTAGACCTGTAACGGGGCAGCTATGGGGGTTGAGGAGGTACTGAACCCAGTCTACCTAATCAAGGAGGGCTTCCTGGAAGAGGTGGTAAGTTCGGATGGCAGGAGGTGTAGAAGCCAACTGGGGAGGGGAAGGACAGGAGGAAGTACCTGGTGTGACAGGATTTCAGACCCAAAAACTTGCAACTAGAAACAGGGAGAGGAGAGGAGCTGAGTGGGTGCTCCTAGCCAGGAAGGAGACACTGAGTTAGCTAGGGCTTGGAGGCTCCAGGAAGGTTTCTGGCAGGAGGGGACATCTGAGTTGGGCCACTTGACCTTACACAGCCAGTGGGAGGAAGGACCATGGCTGGCAGGGGAGGCCTCTTGTGTGTCATAGCTCCCTGATGGAAAGCCAGGGCTGGGTTTGGGGAGACGGGAGCTTTCTGCCTAACTCCTGACTGTGGGGTGCCCCAGATAAGGCAGCCTGTATCTCAGCAGAGACTCTCCATGGTGGGGAAGGGTTTCCGCCAGCACCACCTAGGCTGTGTTGGTGGGGGAGGGGCAGATGTCCTTCTTGTGACCAGCTTCCCCTTCCAGGAGCCTTCACCTCCTGGGGCGGGGGGTGGTGTAGATCATTCCTTGGGCCAGGGGGCAAGGGGGGAGTGGTTACAGGTGAGGGCAGGAGTTTGGCATGCTTGTGTAAGCTCTACACCCCTCTCTCATTCCATCCTTCAGGAGAAACAGGGAGAACTGGGCAAACTTCTTTGCGAAGGGCCAGGCCAGGGCCCCTAACATGTGGGTGGTAAGCCGAGGATTGGACCAGAGGAAGGGATCCAGCAGCCTTCGGGGACAGAGGGCAGTGGTGGGAGTGGGTAGTCCTGGAGTTTGACAGCTGAGGTCCCATCTGACGTCCTATCCTCCACCCCGAGCCCCGTGTCCCTCATTTCAGCCACCACACGGCATATGGCTATGTCACAAGAGACTGACCATACTTCCTCTACTCTGGTGGGTAGCTTTGGGGCCAGAAAGCTTCCCCTTCTCTTAGTTTCCTTTTTTGGCCAGGCCTGTCTGCCCCCAGAAGCCTCCTCCCTCCCAGGGTGGGGGAGGAAGGGGTCCTCCTAGAGCCTGGAGGATGGCTGGTCCCTAATTGGCCCCCCTGTAAGAGAATAGGCGCTTCCTCCCCTGGCTAATCCAGGCCACAGGAGACTGGGAGATCTGTCCCCTTGCAGCCCTCCATGTCACTGTGCTCAACACGCAGTGACAGTTACCGTTTTCCCCAGTGTGGCATGGTAACCATGCCCAGAACCCACCTTATTTTCCGTCCATCTGTCTTCACCTCTCCGCAGCACCCATGTTTCCTGCCCTGCTGGTTGTCACTCCCATCACTCTTCTCCTTTCTGCCATTTCTGTCGCACTTCCTCCAGCAAACCTTGTATAACTCCTGCCCACAGCACAGTGGGGCACAGCTTAGGACGTCAGAAGACAAATGGCAGAGATGAGCTGGGCCAAACCACATATTCCACAGATGGGGAAACTGAGGCCCGGGATGACAGGGACTGGCCCAAGGTCATCCAATGACACAGGCAGAGCTGGAACCAAGGCTGTCATCTGCCTAAGCCTGCTCTTGGACTACATGCTCCTTCTCCAGGCTTGGGGCTCCCTGAACCCTTTCCTCCTTGGCCAGTTCAGCTGAGCCCAGATTCTTCCTGCCCCAGTGCTCTCTGCTCCCGGGAGCCCCGCCAGCCATGATCATCCTCCCTTTGGGACCTTAGACTGGGCTGGCTCTTTGCACCTCTTCTGGGCTTTTTCTCAGGGCAGCTGGACCTCAGGTCTCGAGGGCAGGTTGACCTGTGTCAGGAGTTGGGGCTAATCTGGGTTTAACCGTCACGGCAGCCTGGGATTAGGCTGATCCTGCCCTGCGTCCTGCACGCCTGGTTTGCAGTCAGGGGATCAGGCTCTGTGCTAACGCCCTCAGGGGCAGCTCTCATCATGGAGGGGAGCCAGCACTGGCTGCCATGCCTGGGACCGTCCATGTTCAGCAACTGTAGGGCGGAGAGCAGGAGAAGGCCTGGGTTTGCCCTTGGGTTGCACATGGGTGCCTGGAGAGATGGGCTTGCTGCCTGGTTAGGGAGGTCACCTGGGAGATCAGGAACCTGAAGCTATAGCCAAGGACTATGACAGTGTGGGGTTTCACAAGTGGGGGACATGTCCTTGGGAGGGGAAGAGCCAGGTGAGAGCAAAGGGCAGGGGCATGGGGTGAGGGCAGAGTGGGGCATGGAGAACCACTCATGCTGTTATCTTCTGGACCCAGGGCTTCAGCCCAACCTAGTGAGGAAGAAGGTCACAGCGATAAACTCGGTGCCCTGTCAGTGGTCCAGGAGCCTATTCCAAGATGTCTGGGCCTGTGGCATATGGCGGTTGGTCCTCCTGCCCCATCCACCCCTCCCTACTATCTGAGCTGTCCTTACTTGCCCATCGTTAGCCTTGGCTCGGCAGGGCCCATGGGGTGAGAGGAGGCCTGGCCTTCACCTTGAGGACCCCACAGTCCGGGCAAAATCCCACCAGACAGTGTGATCTGAGAGAGATGGTGTGTGTCAGATGGTGTGTAGCCCAAGGTCAGAGGGAGGATGGAGCAGTGAGGGCTGGAGCCGTTGGGAGCACTTCCTAAAGCGGGGGGGGGGGTGGAGGCCAGGTGTTCAAGGACAGGTAAGACCATATGCACAGACAGAAGGGGAAAGGGCAATCAAGGGAAAGGAGAGCACAGGCCAAGTTGTGGAGGAGGGAAAGAGCTGTGGCAGAGAGAAGCAGAGATGGGCCTTGACTGCCAGGTTGAGGGGGAGGGCCCTGCCGGGATAGGCATTTGGGAGCCATGGTGGGTTCTTGAGCTGAGGAGTCAGGGGTTGGATAAGAACCTGGCTGGGCATATAGTGAAGAAGGGTTCACGAGCATATCCTGCCCTTCTCTGTGGTCTACCCCAGGCCACAGTGTTTTCTATTTCGGACAGAGATCTCAAGAGATTTGTCTTCCTCATTAGTCATGCTGGTCAGCACTCAGTGCTGTGCTGTACCCCCAGATCCCTTCCACCGCCCCCCCCCCCACTCCTCATGCCTCAGGCCTGCACACCCACGCTCACTTACACAAACCCTCTTTAGGGCATCGTGGATAGAGGTCAGGCCTTCCTGTGCCAGGAGGCCTCTGCCCAGGCTCCACCCTCTCTGGTCCCCAGTCTTCTTTTGTGTGGGAGGCACTGGCTTGGACGCTTCCAAGGGCCCTTCTATAGAGCACAGTGCTATAAGGCACAGATTCCAGAATCTTTCTGCCTGAGTGTCAACCGCCACTCCACCACTGAGTGATCCTGGGCAAGTTCCTCGAGTCCTCTGTGTCTCACTGCCCTCACTGTAGAATACAGGTACTAAGAGAACCCACCTTAGAAGAGTTCAGGGATGATGAAGTGGGTTAGTGAATCTAAAAAGCACTCAGACTAGAACCTGGTGGATAGTAAGTGCAGTGGAAGGGTGAGGCAGCTGGGATGTCACTGTCACCATCGCTGTTGATCTCCTCCTGCATCATCTCTGATTTTGGGGAGATGCAGACCTGGCAGCCGGGGCCCTGCCCACTCTCCCTCACTGGCTGTACTGGTGGAGTGCCCTTGTCTACCCCACCTGCCCCACCAGCCCAGGTGAAGGCCATGCTGGGGGGCTTTCTCTTCCTCCCCTGGGGTGGTGTAGGCATCCTCTTCCCTCTCCCCCACCTCTGCCTTGGCTCTGGGCCCAAAGGCAGACCCTGCCCCTCTACCCATCCTCTCCTTTGAAGGAGCTACCCGTTGACCTTGACCTCACTCTGGGACTTTTAGAACTTGCCCAGCTGAAGAACAGGCAGAAGGTGGGCAGGACTTGTTGTCCATCCTGGGTTTCCTGTCTTCCCTTGGCCTTGGAACCTCCTCCCAGTTCCACGTGGGCCTTGGGAGGGGAGCCTTCCCCCACCGAGTCTCCTGAGTCTGGCTTACCCCAGTGCCCCCTGCTGTCCACACTGCCCCTTCCCCCGAAGCCTTCATCACCCCCACCAACCCCCGGGCTGGTCTCCCCACCAGCCAGGCTGCTGGTCCTTTAGGCATAGTGGCAGAGTGAAGGGAGCACACAGCCTTGCTGACTTGGAGGGGCCAGAGTTTTCCTGTTTATAAAATGGGGTACAGACACTTGTCCTGCCTTTTGGCAGGGTGGTTGGGGAATTTGCAGGCGAGTTGGTGGAGGCCGAGGGGGATGTTGGCTTCTTCAGCTGCTCCCACTTCCATTCAGAAAATTGTTTGTGACTCTTCCAGGGCTCATCATGTGTGTGATTTGTCTTAAGAACCATGGTTGGGTCATAAAACTTAGGCCTTAGCAAGTACCAGCCCCTTCAATCCACAGAAAAGGAAACTGAACCTGGAAGGCCCTGGTCACAACCAACCAGCCACCCGGCTGCCACAGGGAGCACAGGCTTTCTTGGAGCCCCTGGGCTGAGCCCCCATGTGAGGCACACTCCCCTCCCATCCAGAGGTGACCTTGGTGGGTGGGAGGATATGTCCCTTCAGCCCAGCAAGTTTTCACCTAGTGGGCAAGGGAGGGAAGGATGGGGAGCAGGAGAGGACCCAGGGAAGTAGAGAGAAATCACATACAGTGTTTTGTAAAGTAAGAGGCTCTCAAGATATGGTCCCAGAGGGCTGGAGCTCGTGATGGGTAGCAGAAGTCCTGCACTGAGGCCTGGCCCCTCCCTGCTTCCTTGGGTCAGCAGCACAACCCGTCTGGCCTCTGTGTCCCCTCAGCTCAGTGATTGTTCAGATCCTCTCCCACCTTGACCTGTGGGGTATGGGTTGCAAAGGGTGGAGAGGTTGCATCCTAATTCCTGGGTCACACGTGGGCCCTCCCTCTTCTTCCTCAGGTGTGTGTGGTAGGAGAGGGTATGAGGGGGGCCTGGCAATGCAGGGTGGGGTATGGGGGCAGGGGAGGGTGTGGCTGGGTCCCCAGTCTGAGGTCTGCCTGGCTCCTGTCCCATATGCCTGGGGCTTCCCCGGGCGGTTGGCCTGACTCAGGCATTCCCTGCTGGGTGCCCACATTCCTTCCATTCCTAGAGCCTGCCTCAATGCCTACTTTCAAAAGGCTCCTTGAGGTTATCATTCAAGGCCCATCAGTTCAGTGGGTCAGGTTGGAAGGCTGTCCCTGCCCAGGCCAGACTGCGGGGCCTGTCCTTGTTGCTGCCTTCATGGACAACACCATCCCCTCCTTTCCAGCCCCCATCCCCTTCTTGGGCCACTCTGTTCTTTCATAAGCAATGAGAATGCAGGGACAGTGGGGACCAGATGGTGACAACATCCAGAGTGAAGGAGAGGAGGGATGATACCCCTCTAGGCCAGCCTGCTTTAGGAAAACCCACCCTCTGGTGGCCCACACTTGCTCTAGCCATTAGGCCACTGGGACAATGGTGCGAGGGTGGTGTCCGTGAGAGCAGTCAGGTCTGATTCTTATCCATGGCATCTGGCCTCCCACACCCAGCCATCTTCTTGACCTTCCTCTCTGGCTGGGGCTGACCCCGCAGCTCCTGCCTCCCTGAGGAGGGTGGGGACTCAGGACCATGGAGGCCAGCTGGGATCAGGACAGCCTGAGTGTGTTTTCTCTTAGTATGGAAGGAAGGAGCGAGGATTGGCTCAGTAATCACATGGGGGTGGGGGTGGGGGTCTTATGCCTTGACCCACCTTTGGGGCCATGCCCTGGGCCCCTAGCCCCCTCCCCTGCCCGAACCCCTGGTTATTCTGGGAGCTTTTAGCTACCACTTAGTCAGCCACTAATGCGTCAGGCCGGGGAGTGAAGGGGGAGACACGGTGCCAGACGGTGCTCCTTTTAGACATCTAGGATGGGAAACAGAGGGGGCTGGTCAGGCAGGGAGAGCAGGGGGGATGCTGGAGGAGGGGAGGCTCTCCTGATCCTAACCCTTCCTGGAGGGGGGAGGACAACACCGCTGACTGATGGGCAGTATCCTTGGGCATCATGCTCAGGGCCCTTGGGTCTAGGCACCCCCTATTCAGTCAGCCTCCTCACTTTGGTTCAGCTCTTGCCCTTGTCTGGAATTCTTTTCCTGCCTCTTCCTGACCCATCTAGCTTTGATCTGCCTCCCCCAGCCCTTTGGATTCATTGGGAAGCAAAAAGATGCATTTAAGGAGGTGACACTTCGTCACCCGGCTGGGCCTTTATAGGGGCGAACGCTGGCCTTGCTCAGAGCCTTGAAGGCTGCCCCCTCCCTGACCCAGCTCTCTGTCATGGGGCCACGGGGCCACGGGGCCTGGCTGTGAAGGCTTGGTGCTGCCTTCACTTCCAGGCAGCCCTCCTGCCCCTGAGCCCCCCAGCCCCCGCTCCAGCAACCTGAACAAAGCTTCCTTTCATGTATTCATCGAGCTGCTGCCGCTCAGACACTTCCCCGGCACAATCAGGCCCTTTGAGGGCCTTGGGCAGCTTGGGAGCCAGGCTGGGGTTGGGGTGGAGAATGGGCCAAGGCCTCGTCCATCCTCGTCCTCGCGCTGAGCTGGTGCCGTCCTACCCATACCGGGTGCAGACTGGGAGGGGTGGGAGCTGGGGGTCAAGGGAGGCCAGGCGGCCTGGACCCTGCTTATTCTTCTGCAGAATGGGGTGAACAGTCCCCACTTCCCCCACTCCAGGCTGCTGCAGCCAGGATGTGCAGGGCATGGGACTCAGGTTCCCAATCTGTGCAGGACTGTCCTGGGGCTGGCACAGAAGCCCTCCGTGCTGTACCCCAGCCGCGGCAGCCCTCCCCCTCCTTCCCTTTGTTTTCTCAAAGATATTTCGTGAGCAGCCCTGAGTTCTGCACTGGGACAGTTCTGCGTGTGAGATTCGGGGAGGCTTGCTTTCCGGTGACAGTCTCACTCTCTGGTTTTCAGTGTAGGGCCGGATCTCCTCTCCTATCAGGCTTGACTCCCCAGGGCAGGACTGCTCCCTGCCCCCCAGACAAGACAAGGGGCCCACTCTGGTGCCTCTTTCCCGTCTACCAGAGCTGTGATGGGCCTCGCGGGGCCCTCCACTGAGGGGTAGGGTTCTGAGCTCTCAGGCCCTAGCCCATCTCCAGACGCAGACTTGCAGCCTTTCCTGGCCATGGCTAGCCAGGGGAGTGGAAAGGGGAGCAGCCGCAGACTGTCTGGATCCCTGGCTGGCTGCCAGTGAAAGGGGAGCTGGGCAGCTGACCCTAGCACTCTAATTTTACCCCCACTAGAAAGGCGGGGGGAGCCCGGGAGCCGGGGCCTGCCAGCTGTGCGGTGCCCGAGCCTCTGCCAGCACCCCCCAGCCCCAACCCAGTGCAGAGCTGGGCTCTCAGCACTGGCCTGTGCGGCCTGGGGCTGCAGAGGGGGACCCTGTGGGGGGTCGGGGAGGCCTGACTCACCGAGCTGCTCAGGCTGTGCGTGGAGCGCTCCAGGGGAGCCAGGGGAACCCAAGGGCTGCGAGCTCAGTGGTTTCTCAGTTGGCCCACAGTGCTGGCATCTCCGAGCACCAATATCGTGAGCCAGTCTGCCTTCCCTCCTAGCATGACCTTGGGCTAGCGTGTCCCCTGGCGGCCCTGAGTTTTTCCTCTGTGCTGTGACCCAGGCTACAACGGAGGTGAAGACAGAGAATATCCACTTCCAGGACTGACCTGACTGTGCAGGGTGCTAGCCTAAGGGAAGGGATCATGGGTGCGGGTCACAAGGTGTGCCCCTCCCACCCCAGGTTGAATGCAAACTCAGTAGGGATGGCTCATAGGGCTTCGAGAGGGCCCTGGGCAGATGTGAGGAAATGAGGGAGCAAACGGCAGCCCTCTTCCATGTGGGCTGGTCTGTGTCCTGTGTCTGTGTCCCTGGGAAGCTGGCTGCCCCATAATTC
>ML095706.1:51302-62823 GCA_003697995.1 Taxidea taxus jeffersonii | reverse complement strand
GGGGAGGAGAGGGGTTGGGAGAGGGTGGTGGGGTTACATTATATGTTTAAATAAAAAAAAAAACCTTAAAAAAAAAAAGTGAATAGGGATCGTTACTGTCTCCAAGCCTTGTGAGACACAGGGAGGAAACAAATATTGCTGCAGCCCAGTGATGCAGATGCTCTGTATGCAGCTAGAGTTATAGAAGGGCACCGCCGCTCCCAGAACTCTGGCCCCCTCCCAGGCAGAGGGGGGCAGAGGAAAATCACCCTGGTCTCTATGTCCTCCAGTCTCCTGCCAGTACCTCCCAGTAGCCATCCCTAACTGGGAGCCAAAGAGTCCAGGTAAAGCAGCTTACAGGGATTACCACATAGAGCAAAGGCGACAAAAGCAGAGAATAAATGGCAGAGAGGAGCAAATGGAAAACTAGCAAATTCTGCGAGACGTGACATGACATATTTTGTGTATGTTCAACTTTTGATCAGAAAATAGTATGTATTTGTGTTTCAGTCATGGCCCCTCTAGGAAAACAGAAATCACTCGAAGTGTTTTATAGAGAGCAAATTTAATACAGACAATTGGTTAGCAGGTGATATCAGTGCAGGGAAACCAAATGGAAAGGGGAAGCAGTTGAGAAATTAGCCAGAGCAGGAGCTGCGTCGCATCAAGGTGTGGAGAGTCAGAGAGTAGGTGATATCAGAAACCAGAAACCAGACCATCTTTAGGAACCTAGGCTATTCTGTCAGGGACATAAAATTCATGATTTTAATAATTCTTTTTTTAAAAATTTTAATAATTCTCGATGAGCTCTTTTATCATTATGTCATGTCTCTTTCTATGAATGATCTTTATGTAAATTATTTGCATTTAGTATTTGTATTTTTTACAGCTTTTTTGGTTAGTATTTTTCTTTCATATTTTTGCTGTATTTTCAAACTTTGTATTGTTTCACTTATAACATGTCTGTCTTTTTAAATTATTTTAATGTTTTGATAGTTTATCTTTCAATGGGTAAATCCAGTCCAATTACATTTGTTGTGACTGCTATTATTCTCATGTTTTGTTTTTCTTACCACAAACTTTACTTGGTCAGATGCAATGATCAGATGCTTTGCATTTTTGTGTCTGAGAGTACTTAGCGCTGACCTTCCCATTCACATGAGAGACTGTAAATGGCCTTCTTCAAAAAGAGTTGTCTTTATTTAGCATTGACATAAAAAGAAGGACCTGTAGAAATTTCATCCTACATCCCTGTTTTGCTTTAATTTGTGTGATCAAATGGTTCAAGGTGAGTCTGGATTTTATTCTAAGTGTAGTGGGCATCCAGTCAGACTAGTTGAGAATATGGAGATGACATGTTCTGGTTTGAGAGATGAAAGGATTAATCTGGCTGAAGTGTCAGTAGACCATGGAGCTAAAGGGAAAGGTAAGGAAACCAGTCACCCCCGTGCAAGATGATGGTCGATTTGGCTTGGGGAATGATGGTGGAGGGGGGGAGAAATGGTCCAATTCTGGCTGTATTTTGGAAGATAAACCCCGTGTATTTGCTGATGGAAGAAAAGATAAATCAAGGCAGGCTCCTAGATTGAGCTCCAAGATTGAGCAGTTGGAGTCAACAGCAGTACCATATACAGAGATAAGGGTCTGGGAGAAGGACCTCATAAGTTTTGTTTCAAATATGGTAAGTTTGATTGATTGACACATTTAGTCCACAGATACTTATTTAGTAGCTGCTCTGTGTCAAGTACTATTTTAAGTATATGGCAAACAGCACAGATGAAACTGACTCCCCCAAAATATCCTTCCTGCCAGTGATATCTCGTTATAATTGTAGGATACAGATAGTAAGCAGTAAACATAGTAAGTGCGCTAGAAAAAACTCAGGAGTGTGTGTGTGTGTGTGTGTGTGAGGGGGTTGGAGGGCCAGTGAAGGGTTCTTGGTGGTGGAGGAACATAGGTGCATGGTAGGCCCCACCGAAAAGGTGACTTTGAGAAAAGACTTGATGGAGGTGGCAGAATTAGCCATGTCTTACCTGGGAGAAGAGTTTCCGTGGGGAAGGAAAAGCAAGTGCAAAGGCCCTAAGGCAGAAATGTGAATAGCAGTTTAGGGGCCAAAAAAATGTTATTGTGCGTCAAGCGCAGTGATCAAGAGCGGAAGTGTTCGCAAATGAAGTCATGGAGTTAACTGGAGTGGATAGCTGCATAGGAATTTGGCTTTTACTCTGAGCTCTGAGTTGGAAAGCAGCTGAAGATTGTTTTTAACAGAGGGAGAACATCTGATTTATGTAGTAAATTTTGGCCACTGTTTTGCGATTGGGCTATAGGGGAAGGACTGGAAAGAAGAAGAACAGTTAAGAGTCTTTGGCAGTGAACCAGACAAGAGATTATGGTGGCTTGGACAAGCAGCATGAGGTGTGAAGAATTATAAGCAAACTATGAGGGAGAGAGAGAGAGAAGGAAAGAAAGAGAATCTAGGATGACTCCAGTTTTGGGCCTGAAAAGGATGAAGTTTCTGCCTGCTGTATGCAAAAGACGGGAGAAAATAAGTTTTGGTAAAACATCAGAAATCAAGTTACAAATACGCTCATTTTGGGATGTCAATGAGACAGCCAGTGGAGATGCTGGGTAGGAAGTATGGAAATAAGGACAGAAGTGAGGATCGGGGATATACATTTGGGAGTACCAACACATAGTTGGTATTTAAAGCCAAGGGAAGAGGGAGATAGAAAAGAGAGCAGCTGATTGAGCCCTGGAGCACAACAGTCAAGTACAAGGAGAAGAAAGCAACTGGCAGAGGAATCTTTGAAATCGGATCAGAGAAAAAGCCCAGAGTGTCTGCTTCCTGAAGGGGAAAAGGGAGGGGGGGGGTCTGTTATAATCGAATCTGCCTATGGGTCAGCGAAGATGAGGATTGAAAACTGATTCTGAGGTTTATAACATGAAGGTCATTCTTGAGCAGGACAGTATAACTTTGGTGGAGGTGTGGGTGAAAATCTGATTGTAAGTGGTTTCAGAGGGGAAGTCAGGGCATGAATTGGAGGCAGGATGTGTAGAGAACTGGTTCCAAGGGTTTTGCCACAAATGGAAACACAGAAATGAGGTACCTGGCAAGGGAATCGAGGTCAAAAGAAGTTTGTATTGTTTATTATGTGAAATCAGAGAAATGACAGTATGTTTGATTACGTGCTGATGGGAATAGTCTAATAGAAAGGGGAAGAGGCAAGAGCAAGAGGGGAGAATTGCTGGAGTGATGAAGGGACGGCGATCTGGGGCACGGGTGGAGGCCTTGGCCTTATACAGGGGCACGGGGATTTCATCCGTAGCAGCAGGGGCCCGTCGACAGGCTAGAGAGGTGACTAAATCCGTAAATGAATGATAACACAAAAAAGTTCTCAAATGTTCCATCACATGATCTGCTCTGAAATTTCCTGTACCTACGGTTGACTAAGGACAGTCTCGGTTTTAGAGAATTCCAGCTGGAGACTTAATTAGCTCCTAAGAACATTCTGGGTACCTTGTGAGGCTGGAGTGCCCAAGTGCCCCCCACTCCACCCTGCTTTCAGTCTTCTCATTTCAGCTTCTCCGGGTTTTCCTTCTACCCTAGGCAGGCCCAGCAGTGCAGTTATTTTAGAGCATGAATCACTTCCATTAAATGTATTAAATCCTTTTAAACCTAATGATTGCATTTTCAAACTGAAACCAGTGAAGTATTTTGTGATTTTTTTTTAATAGCAAAACTATATTCCTTATTCCTAGTGAATGAATGAGTTTGCAGGCACATTTTATGTTCATCTGTTTTTATATTTTCTGTCACAGTATTAGCTCATTTAATTATTCACAAATATGACAAAAAACTATTTTAGACCTTATAAATCAAACATATAAATGGCCTAAGAGTTATGATCTAACATAGCAATATTTCTTAGTATAATTTATAATTTGACAGTAATGAAATTCATAAATAGGAATTGCATTGATAAAATAGGCAGGAAAAGAGTCTAACTTATAATGACCAGTTATGATAAGAAAATAGTTTTTTCAATTGTTAAAAGTAGATAATAGCTTAATTGCAGGCTATTAAATCTGAGAAATAATCTTTCAATCTTCTTAATCTTTAAATATTTCTAATTCCAATTCTTGCCTGCCTACAATAGTTTAATAAGAAGATTTCCAATTATTTTATCATAATAGTCCATCTCTACAATAATTGTTTCAAATTAACATTGTTAAAAGTTTTCAGGGAAAATTAGCAATTCTACTCCTAGGTCCATAGCTAAGAGAAATGGAACCAGATGTCTACACAGAAACTCATATATGAATAGTCATAGAAATATTATTCATAGTTTCCAAAAAAGGAGAAACAACCCAAATTTCTATTGGCTGATGAATGGATAAGCAAAGATGGTTTATCCACAGTGGAATATTATGACAATAAAAAGGAGTGAAATACTGATCCATACTACAATGTGGATGACCCTTGCAAATGTTATGCTAAGTGAAAGAAGCCAGACCCAAAGGCCATATATTATATGGTTTTATTTATATGAAATGTCCAAAATAGACAAGGTGGGAAGTAGATTGTATCATGGTTGTCTGTGGTGGAGAGAGGAGAGGGGACTGGAAATGGGCAGTGACCACTATTGGGTATGAAGGTTTTTTGGGGAGTGATTAAATGTTTTAACGTGAGATACTGGTGATACTTACACAACTCTGTATATATATTAAAAAACACTAAGTTGTGTACTTGAAAGGAGTGAATTTTATGGCATACAAAGTATATCTTAATAAAGTTTTAAAAAATATTAGCTTAAGGGCTGCCTGGCTGGTTCAGTTGGTGAAGCATATGACTCTTGATCTTGGGGTCGTGAGTTGGAACCCATGTTGGGTGTAGAGGTTACTTAAAAAAATACTAGCTTAACAAAGACAGCATGGAAGTTATTTTTTAAGAGTTTACGTATTTATATATGTGTATATGTATACATACATACACGTATATATATGTATGTGCATATATATATTTATAAGGGAGAGACAGAAAAAATAAGAGTGGGTAGAGGGGCAGAGGGAGAGAGAGAATCTCCATGCTGCACATGAAGCCCGATGCAGGGCTCGATCTCATGACCCTGAGATCATGATCCGAGCTGAAATCAAGAGTCGGATGCTCAACTGACTGAGCCACCCGGGCGCCCCAGAAGTTACTTCAGATAGTCACTTAAAGCCACCTTTCAAATAAATTCAGAAGTTTTCTTTCCATTTTACTCTTTAAAGAAAAAAAAATGCAGCCAACGTATGACTCGCTCTGAAAAAAAATAATGAGGTAAAAGAATAGGCATTTTCCATTGCTTTTCTGTTACAGCAAGTGACTTTGAAAGGTTGATTAAAGGTCACAGGGGCATTATATTTCTAGAAATATATTTTTAAGCTGCATAAAGTCCCAGACAATAAGCGTTGATTGTACAAGCAGACCAGGACAGATGGATATGAAAAAGTGCCATTGTGATGCCAACTCAATATTTGGAAATTTCTCTGTAGAATGGAGTGATTCCTTTCTCTTGAGTTTAGTCTTTTCCTCAGCTAGAAACAACTATGAGAGCCATGCAGTAAGTTGGGTTGTGGGTGTGCCTGTGAGGGCCACAGTGGAATTCAACCAAGACATTCAAAAATATCCTGTCTCTTTCTCCCCACAAGAACTCATGTACCTTTATCTGAAGAACTCAAGGTATTGTGAGTACAAAAGAAGGTGACTGAGTACATCCCCCAAATCCTGCTTTTGCCTGGATGCTAAATTGTACTTTCTGGTTTACACAGCACACTCACAGGCATAACCATTACAGGACCCTCTCGACAAACCTTGGTATTGGAAGAATTTGTTCCCTTTTCTCTATTGTGCGATGAGGAAATAATCTTAGTGGTTGGAACTCAACTCACTTAGGGTCACATTGTCTAATAGGTGTCTTAGCCCCAAATTGGACCTTTGTTACTGACTCCGCGTCAAGGTGCCTTTCATCATACAACGCTGCCCCCATCAACGAGGGCCTCATGAATAAGCCCTCTAGAACCACGTTGGTGAAGAAGTTTCTTCTGATCTTCCGTCATCACAGGTCCTAAAAGAGGGCTCATGCCATCAGGCTTAGATAATCCGAATTCTAACCATGATCTCTCTGCATAGCACATAATTTCTTCAAATATTTATTGTGTTTTCCATTATCAATAACTCCTACTATTATGATCTCAGATCTACTTAGTATTCTGTCTTCAGCCTTCTTCTCCCAGTGGGAGACATCAAAGCAGAGTAGTCAAAAATGTTGACTTTGAAGTCAGGACACAAATTTTATAACCTGGTTTTGTCACTTACTAACTTTGTGAACTTGAACAAATGACTTAACATAGTTGGGGCTTGGTTTTCTTATATGTAATGCAGAGATAGGAACCAAGTCCCCTTCAAATGTTGTAGTATTTAAATGTAGGGTGGTGATTTAATTCATCATCCAGATAACCACAGAGGGCCACAGATACGAGTGGGGTTGCTGTGCGCAGCCAGGACATATGGCAGCCTGTGTAGATGAAACACTGCATGGAATGGGACTAGCACACTGTCTGGCTCATAGCAAGGCTGTCACGTGCTGTTCTCTCTGACTCAGACACTCTTCCCCCCTGCTCTTTGCTGGCTGGCTCCTCTTTATTCTTTAGGTCATAGTTTAAATGCCACTCTTCAGCAAAGCTGTCCCTGACCACCCTATCTAGATCATTCTTTTCTTTCATAGAACTTACTGCAATTTGAACCTATGCATGTATGTATGTGCTTGTTGATTGCCTCTTTTCCTTTTTCTGTTGGAAGCTCCATCAGGGCAAAGACCGTATCTTTTTCATTCAGCTGTGTATTCTCAGAGGCTAGCTTAATGCTTGGTAGGCATTCAGACACTTTATAAAATGGATAAATGAATGCATGATTATCCATTCCTTTTCTCTATACTGGTGGTTCTCAATAAGGATGATTTTGCCTCCCAAGGAACATTTTGGGATGTCCTGGCTGAGGCCAGGTTGCTCCTGGCATCTACTGGGTAGAGGCCAGTGTGCTGCTGAAAGTCCTATACAGTGCACAGGATAGCTTCCCACGACAAAGAATTACCCAGCCGAAAGTGTCAGTAGTGATGTGATTGTACCCTGTACCTTGTGACGTAAGGGTTTTTATTACCGTGAGTGGGTGCCAAAATGATGGAAAAGTTATTTGTATTTTATTTTATTTTTTTAAGATTATTTATTTATTTATTTGACAGACAGAGATCACAAGTAGGCAGAGAAGCAGGCAGAGAGAGAGGAGGAAGCAGGCTCCCTGCTGAGCAGAGAGCCCGATGCGGAGCTCCATCCCAGGACCATGGGACCCTGGGATCATGACCTGAGCCGAAGGCAGAGGCTTTAACCCACTGAGCCACCCAGGCGCCCCTGTATTTTAAACTTAAAGATGCATACCATGAACATGGTGAAAGAAATCAATTAAACTCCTATCTCAAGAATTAAGCAGTAGATGGCACTAGAAGACACTGTAATTTACTCTTAAATTTCTTTGTTAGGTGAGTCGTCTTTATGATTTATAATTTATCATAGTTAATTTTACCCCTTTTCTACACATATTTATTTTTGCACTAAACTAGATGTATTAAAATCATATAGCAATATTTCTGCCATTCAGTTCCACAAACATTCAGCTAGTGCCTAATATGTGCATGGTGCTCTGCTATGTATGGAGATACAGAAGTCACTCACAGGCTTTGTCCTCTCCTTGACTGATCCCATATGATCAACATATCCTTCTGGTAGTCTCAGACCATCACTTGGAGTAATTTATCATTATTCAGGATTTTCTCGGTCCTAGGTGGGCATGTCACTATAGTAGTGTGATATGCAACATTGATATGTATGAATTAAGAGAGAATCCTGTCTGGCCTTCTGGAACATCCCCAAGACTTCAGACATCTATAGTTTTTATTTCCATAGAAAAGGAAACCCACATTCTTTTCATGTTAGAGTAAACAATGGATCTGTGCTTCGGTTCAGTTAAAGCACAGGAATCCTAGAAAACATTTCAACTGTTATCGATGATTTTTGTTATAGGAGATCTAGCAGACCAACTTCTTGAACTTAGATTTATTGAGTACTACTCGTGTGTCAGGCACCATACTAAGCACTGAGGATAAGAAGACGAATAAAACAATTTCTTTACAGGAGGAAGAGGTGTTCAGGGTGTTCCCCATCTCAGCAGATGGCGTCATCATTTATCCAGTTGCACAGGCCACAGATCTGGGAATCATTCTTTTTTTTTAAGTCGGATCTATGCCCAGTGTGAGGCTTGAGCTCCTGACCCGTAGATCAAGAGTTGCATGCTCCACCGACAGACAGTGAGGTGCCCCAGGAATCAATTTTTGACTCCTCTCTTTCACTCCTATATATAGTCCATCAACAAACAGTGTCGACTCTACCTCAGATATGTCCATTTCTTAGACAGCCACCTGTACCACCTGCGTCTGGACCATCATTCTCTCTCTCTTAGGCTATTGGGATAGCCTTGTAACTGGCCTCCTTTCTTTCACTCTCTTGGTATTGATTTCTCCACCCAGCAAGAGTTGCCCTTATAAAATAGAAGTCAGATTTGCCATCCCTCTACTGTCTTCCCATTGCAATTAGAATAACATCTAAACTTACATGGCCAAACTCATGCCAGTCTCACTGACCACCTCTCCTAATACTTCTACTGTTCCCTTTACCACAGCTCTAATATAGCTGTTTCACACCAACTGGCATCTTCAACTGATACTGACTTAACACATTGGGGAAATAATTCAGTTAGATGCTGGCTCCACCCTCAAAAAATTGAGCATTTGTTGGGGAGCGGTAGATCAGGTTAACATAGCAATGAGATGAACTGGGTCAGTAAGTGCTTTCTCATGATGAGAGGAAGACTTTCTGGAGGAAATAATTGAGCTCTGTCTTGGAAAATAAAAGGGGTTACAACACAGTCAATTTGAGAAGAGAAGAATAAATGAACTCCGATATGAACAAAAATAAAAGATGTTGAATGAAGACTTTATGGTGTTCCCTAGGGCTGTGGCCTAGAGATGTATTGTACAGGCAGATGTAAAGGTTGCAAGGAGATAGAGGCATTTTTAAACATCTGCATGGCTCTTTCTTTCCAGAAAAATACTAGAAAAATTACCTAAAATCTGTCCACTCTGTGCCTTAATATCAGGCATTCTCCTAGTTAGTTTATGTACATTATCTCATTTGATTCCTACACCATGCATAGGGCATTGGTGGTATAATCCCTTTGGGAAACACAAGAAACTGAGGCACAGAGAGGTTACATTACATGCTAAACATTATAGGGCAAATAAGTGGCATTTGGGTCTAGGTCCATCTGCTTCCAAAATGCATTTTTTCCTACTAAGATATACCACCTCCCTATTAGGCTGTTAAACCGTTTATACTGTGGTCTCTGCCCCCCCCCCCCCCCCCCGGCGATATCATTAGTCACATGGTGAAAATCACTTTTTGAAACCTTTGGATACACGTTTGAAACGTTTCAGGTTTACTCGAAGAAGGTCCTTGTTTTGCCTCAGTGACTCTTCGGAAAATCATTTTCTCCCAGTACAAATGTATTTAATCAGTTAAGAATATTCCAAAGGACTTGCTTATTTGCCTAAACATAAATTTTGTTTGGAAAACACTTTTCAAGTGTAGAGACAGCTTCAATATGAATTACGGCGCTTGGAGTGTTCAACTAAGATTGATAGCGGCTGGACTCAGGATTAATGTCATATTTTTCTGCAGAAGGGCTTTAGAAAGTTTAGTTATGGCAGCATTGGAAGTCAGCTTAGTCTGTGGAGAATTTTAATTAAGTTCTCAGCAGCTAGTAAGTATACCATATTCTGAGGCCATTTTCTCCAAGTAGCCACAGAACACTGGGCATGTGTACATGAGCGCCCTTCATGGATATAAATCATAGCCAGCAGGAAGGTTCAGAGGGTAGAAAGTTGGCTCCGAGTGATGTTTGCAGAAACATCAAGCCAGCTTAACCATCAGATTTGCACATTGGCTTCTACGTCTTTTAAAATCATCTTAGAGTTTTTTTCCATTTACAATCATATCTAGCTCGTGAATTCATTTCTCAGAACAGCAGTGAGTGTTCCTGATGTCCAAAGCTCACAAAAATTACCTACATTTCTTTTGGGGATACAATTATATACTTGAATTTTGCTTTTCTTTTGTCTGTTTCTCCCTAAGTTAAATCTTTCCCCTTTAATAATATTTCCCCATCTCTGGCTATGTTGGGCCTAGAGGTGATGGTTGAGGAGACCATACTGAGAGTCCCTGGGCTAAGGCAGCTGCGTTGAGTTCAGTGCTTGTTATTTGTAGCCGTGTCTATCCTTATGACACTACTGATGACACTGCTTATTTGGAAAATTGCTATTCTCAAGTGGAAGCTTCCAAATTTTCTGTTTTGAACAAGACTTAAAGGTGGACTTCTTGCGTACTTCATGAAAAACATTTTCAGTTTGAGGAGAAGGTCATGAAAATGAAGACTGAAGATCTGTTTTTAAAATTTGTTTCCTCTTTCCTTCTCCTGAAAGCTTTACTTTGGGTAATGGCAATACCATCCTTACAGTCACCCAGGCTTAAAAGTTCAGTCATCGTCTGATTTCTTTCTTGTCCTTAAGACCTATAGCTTTGGCTGTTGTTTTTTTTCTACTTAAACATCTCTCTGACCCTCATTATTTCTTGCCTAAACAATTAGAAAAATCTCAAAAAAAAAAAAAAAAAAAGAAAAATTCCCAGTTTGTCTGCTTCACTTTACTCTTGCCTCCATTGCAGTGATGTCTTTCCATATTTGTCTCCTTTTTCTACACCATTAGCTGCTTGACAATGGTACTATCTTATTGATGCTATCTCTTTAGTGCCTGTTACAGTACCTGCCACACAGCTGTAAATCAACATTTATTCAACAAATGTTTATTGAACACCTACTCTGCTCTAAGCACTGCGGCTGTGGAAGTGAAAAAAACAGACATGGCTCTGCCCTCATGCCACCTAAGATCTAGTGAGGAGAGACAGACAAAGGATAAGTAGGAAACAAATAAAAATTAAGTTGTATTAAGTGAGCTTAAAAAAAACAAGGGAATGAATAGAGAATAATAAGGGGGTTTCCACTTTAGGTAGGGTTCACAGGAGCCTGATGGAAGAAAAGTAGCAAGCCACATAATGAAAGGGCAAAGAGAATGGCAGACAAAGGAAACAGCGTGTGCAAAGGTCCTGAGGTCTAAAAGGTCCTGAGGTCAAAAAGACCTTTGGTCTATTTGAAGAACCAGAACGAGACCAGTGTGCCTGAAGCCTAGTGTCATGAAGTATGATGGGATTCCAAGGCCAGGTATGGCAGGGTCACATCGTGAATTTTCATGGAAGGGCAAAGGCTTTTAGGATGAGAATAAGGACCTCAGATAAGCATTTGCAAAGGATGAATCTTACTGCTTTGTGGGGAGCCAGAGGTCAC
>ML095706.1:28159-46302 GCA_003697995.1 Taxidea taxus jeffersonii | reverse complement strand
TTTCACTTGTTGCGAAGAACAAGTGGTTTTTTTTTTTTTCATAATTGAAGATAATAAACCTTTAGCTGTAATTGAGGCAAGAGGTGATGGTATTCTAGTCTAAGCTAGTGGCAATGGGGAGGGCATTACAGGTGTCCTCCACTTTTCAAAAGTCCGTGTTATGCCACTTGTCACTTAGGAAAGACCAGCATTGGTACTTGGGTTTTTTTTTTTTGTGTGTGTGTGTGTGTGTGTTTTATTTTTCGTCTTTAAAAATTTTATTTATTTATTTATTTATTTATTTATTTATTTATTTACCAACTGAAAGAAACCTCAAGAAGGTTTTCACTTTTCTGAAAAAAGGAGAGTGTTCAGCGTCGGTTTTGTATGGAGCTGTGACAGAGGGAGCTCGCCCAGCTCCTTCCCCAGAAACAACAGCCAGCATCTCAGCATCAAGCCACCAGAGCTTTGAATTCTGTCTGTGAGCATCTGTGCTTTATCTCAATTTATTTTGTGCCTCTGTTAGCAAGATGTGTCCTAAGGGATCAGAAAAGAGGTGATTTTGGGGGGAGTCTGGGAACATTCAAAATTTTTCCATATAAATTAATGGTAATTGCTTCTTTGCTTTACACCCTTTTGGCATAGGAAAGGATAAGAACGCTCTACTTTCAGATAGCAGTGGGGGGGAACCTGTAATTTCAAAATTGCTTAAGTAGAATTGGCAGGATGTAATTATTGAAAATTGGGGAGGATGGGCAGGAGAGGGCAGAGATCAGGCTGATGTACAGACTTCTCACTGAGATAAGGAGATACTAGAAAGAAAAATAAGTAGGGTGAGAGAGGACAGATTTTCCGGTTTTCAACACAGTGAGTTTGAGGTGCATGTAGGTAATTTCAGGGGTAGTGTCTAGCAGGAGGATGGTTATCAAACTCTAGAAATCAGGAGAGAAAAGTGGTCTGGAGACACACCATTGATATTTATCAGCACAGAGAAGGTATCAAGGTACAGGAATGGATCACTAGTGCCACAGACTGAATGTTTATATCCCGGCCCCCCAGTTCTTTTACTGAAATCTGTCTCAGCCCATTAAGGCTTCTATAACAAAATGCCAGAGACAGGGTAGCTTATAAGGAACAGAAATGTATTTCTCACAGTTCTGGAGGTGGGAAGTCTACGATCAAAGCACCAGCACAATCATGTTCTGGTGACGGCCCTCTTCCTAATTCAGAGCCACCACCTTTCTGCTGTGTCCTCACATGGTAGAAGGGGCTAGGGATCAACCTGGAGGCTCTTTTATCAGGCACGGATCCTATTCATAATGGCTCCACTGGTATGCTCTAAGCATCTTTCAAAGACCCCACCTACTAAAACCACCTCTTTTGGGGGGTTATGATTTCAACATATGAATGTTGGGGGGATACTAACATTCAGATCGTAGCAAAATCTAATCCTCAGTGTGCTGATATTTGGAGGTTGGGCCTCTGCTCAGTGGTTAAGTTATGAAGGTCTCTCATGAGTGAGATCAGTGTCCTTATAAAAGAAATGCCAGAGAGCTCTCTTGCCCCTTTCACCACGTGAGGACATAGCGAGGAGATCACTATCTATCAGCTAGTGAGCAGATACTGAATCTGCTGGGGCCTTGAGCTTGGACTTCCCAGCTTCTAGAACTATGAGAAATAAATGTTTGTTGTATAAGCTGCACAGTGTATGATAATCTGTTATAGCAGCCCAGAGTACGACATTCAGGGAAATGATACAGACTGAGAAGACCTATGATAGAGCCCCATGGTCAGTTTAACGGACGGGTGGCATGCACTAAGGAGATAAGAAAGTATGAAGAGGAACAATCATCTTGCTTACCCCTATGTCCCCAGAGTCTGCAATAATGCAAACATACCATTATACAAATAATGAATGGGTGACTCAGTAATAAATGACTGGAAGAATGGAAGTGTTCACATGTGAAAATGAGAGAAGTAAGGTTAAGGAGGCAGGTATTAGTCTCATTTTGAAAGGTCTGATTGGATAAGCCAATTTGCTTAGACTTTATCCAATAGCCCACTGGGTCCCAAAACTTATTGTGCATTAGAATGACCTTGGGAACTTGAAAAATACTGATTCCTGTTACCATCTTCTTTTTCAGCAAGTCTTAAGTGACATCCAGATCAGCATATATTGTTGATCAGCACGCTAGGCAATCCTATTGCTAGTCAGCACTGTCACGTTTTGGGAACCATTAATCTAGAGTGTGAGGGCATTAAGAGAGAAGTTTGCAAACTGGAAATTCGGCTGTATCAATCTTTAATAGTTCAGTGATACTGTCCCTGAGCTCTTGGAGGTTGCCTTACATGGTAGACTAACTACGGTTATATATATATAGGCATCTTCCCCAGCATATAGAAGTGGAGAGAGGACCAGGAAGTAGGAATAAGATCATGTCATTCGTAATGTGTAACGTTGGTATTTCTCACAGGCAGCCACTAATTTAATAATTACACTTTTTATAGTTATATTTTTTGGTAATTACATCATTTTATATACATAAACTTTTGATCTTCTACATAGAATTTTGGTTCATAAAAGCTGTACTTTCAAGGATCATTCCTATAGTTTGTTACAAAAGCTATACTTTCCTAGAATATACAAAATTTGAAAGAGAAGGGAGAACTTTAAGTCAGATCTTGGACCCAAGGAAACAAACAAAATATTTTGGCAAACAGCATGTAATGGAAGCGTTTTTAATAAAAGCGTTCTAGGAGAAAGGAAACAAATAGGAAGGGAACTGTTGCCAATACTTCAAAAAGGAAAGGAGTGTGATTCAAAGACCTGTTTCCCAGCTCAAGAAGCAAGACTTAAAATGCCACGCTTCCCTGAGGGGCTGGGTGTTCTCATGGCTGGAGGTTTCATTACTGATTGGTACAAGCTTTTCGAGATGAACTGAACAAAGTTTTTTCTCTTGCATTTTCGATGGTCAAGGCTGGAAATGACCTTTTCAGAGAAACTGGAGAAGGAGTTACCAAGACAGTGTATGTCATAAGGGCAGGTCAACGAGGGCAGCACAGGGCAATGTGAGAGGGAACACTTGGCATGCCCTTTGGGGAAAGGAAGACAAAGAGCTGGGAAATGACAAGAGTATCAGAGAATAGAGCAGAAAAATATCTTCTGGCAGAGGTTAAGACTTACCTAACAGTTTCTGGTGCCAGAGTCTGCATTTAGCCATTTTAAGAACACACTCCTATCTTTGTTGCTTGGAGACAGTTTTGCTCCTGAGGCTGGAGGGTGGAGCAGGATCAAGGTTAGTCAACAGTGATTCTTGTCTGAAGTATTGCCTTCACTGCTTTCTACCCCACTCAGCTTGCTTTACTGATCACCTCCTGATGTACTGTGTTTGTTTACCTTATATATCTCTTCAGTAGAATAAGCTCCATTAAAGAGGAAAATGTTCCGATTTAGTCAGTACTGTATCCTCGGCATCAAAACCAATACCCTAGCATATAGTAGCTGCTCAGTAAATGTGTTTGGAGGAAACGAATGAATAAATGATCTTTGGCACCGAAGATGGCAGAAGTCAGGAACTAATGACACGAGGTGGCTAGGGGGTGGCAGCTTCCCATCTCCTCTGCCCATGGGAAAGCTTACTGGGACAGGAAGGAGCTTTACAAGAAGAAATGGTAAAGGGTAAATCAAGATAGCAAGTCTAAAGAAGGTGGCAACATAGGGGAAGTTGGTTGAGAGCCGAAAAAAGGAAAATTTGGAAAATTGTTTATCCCAAATATTGCAGGCTTTACCCAACTTTGCCTACAAAATAAGGTCTGTTGGAAATAGGGATGAGATTTGAGAGTAACTGAGTGGTGTTAGGTCAAGAATCCAGGAATATGCTATCCCACTTAGCCCAGAGCTCCTCCTCCATGTGAGATCCCTGAGAGACAGTCACACAAGGGGAAATGGAAAATGAAAAATCAAGTGCCACTTTGCAATTATGTGAATATTGATGGATAAATTTTCTAAATGGGGACCTCTCTGGTTAACTGCACTATGGCACATGGCTTATGCTCATGATCTAAGGAGAAGCCTCTAAGAGAGACCAGTTAGAATTGGTTCTGGTACCTTAAGAGTGGTGGGCAGGGGAGGTAGTCACAGAAGTTATGTAAGACAGCTTAGTTAACGTGTCCCATTGCCCCCATTGAGTTACTCATGAAGCGCAAATAAAGTGTTTACTCTTGTAAACGAATAGCATTGCTGGTTTTTTTTTTTTTTTAAGAATCTTATTTGTTGTCTCATCCATTAGAATGCAAGCTCTGTGAGGATAGAGATCCCTTGTTCCTTTGTTTACAGCTCCTGCCTCATTGCTGAGAACAGTGTCTAGCACATAGCCAGTGTTCAGTGAGTAGAAGCCAAATGAATGAGCTAATTTGCATTTTCCATCTTTTAAGGAGAGATGAGAGCTGTTGGATTCCCTTGAGAAAAATAATGTAAGTGCCAAAGAGTTAGTCTCTGTGCCCCAACTGCTACCACATGCTGTGTGTGTCTGAGGTCACCATGTAGCAGGAGCTGGTTGTGAAGAGCCCCACGAGGGAGGAGGGGAGAGTCGTGACTGGGACAAAGAAATGGCAGCAGCCTTTAAATGGCAAACGCTATGAAATAAGCACTTGGAATCCATCAAATGTTTGCGAGCTGCATGGGCAAATATTGAAATTCGTGTTTGGGAGGTATTTCTAGTAACTGAAACATTGCTCCAGACCAGAGTTACAGAAGTCACAGCTTTTTCAGGTACACGGCAAGGCTGGGCTTACATAAGACACTAAAGGGCACTGATATCACCCAAACCCCTGAAACTGAGTTGCCAGGCTGATTGGCTAAGATGCCGAAATGGAAGGCCAAGTTCAGCCACAGAGAAACTGAGAAGTGGCTATAAAATCAACTGTGGAAAACCAAGAGCCTCACAGCTAAGAAAGTGTGTGTGTCATGGCCAGCAGTGAGAACACGGGTTTTTTTTGTTTTGTTTTGTTTTGACAAGCATCTGACATATCTCAGATGGATAGCTTGAGACTTAAGCAAACAGATCTTCGAGGAAGACTTACTTCAGAGGAGAGATGCACAGCTTGGGGTGACAGTGTCTTACTGATATTAGATTTGGAAGATTTTCCAATTGCCAATAATCCAGCTACGCATCCTTGAAATAAATCGTGGACTTTGGGGCGCCTGGGTAGCTCAGCGGGTTAAAGCCTCTGCCTTCAGCTCAGGTCACGATCCCAGGTTCCTGGGATCGAGTCCCGCATCAGGCTCTCTGCTCAGCAGGGGGCCTGCTTCCTCCTCTCTCTCTGCCTACTTGTGATCTCTGTCTGTCAAATAAAAAAAAAAATATTAAATCGTGGACTTTGTAGTTCAGAATGACTGACTCGAACCTGTGCTACTGTGGACTGAGATAGCTTCTTCCAGCTGTTATCACCAGTGGACTGTAGGTGGTCATGCAGTGGGGTCCTTATAGCTTATACGTGAGGGGAGACAAATGAGATCAAGGTCCCTAGGCCTATTTCACTAGTGCTAGTTCCTCACTCAGCTTACTGTTGATGGTATGATGTGGAAGAGAAGAGAACGAGGTTAACGTGGCCATTCATTCCCCCAGGATGTGGGCCCGGCTCAGTTTACCCGTCCGTGAGTATGGATGGAGGAGGGTACAGAAAGAAAACCCCATCCACGTGACCTGGGCCGTGACTAAAGATGGCCTCATCAGTGTCCCAAACCTTGACCTAATGTGATTGGCAGCTCATTTTTTTGTGTGTAGAGTGAAGCTAGGAGGAAGTAGAAAAGTTTTCTCACTCCTTGTTCCAGGTTAAGATTCACCTAACTCTTCCAGGGAGAGGGATACTTCCTCGCAGAGTCCAAGAGTGTTAAAGAGTCATATTTCTTTAAATCGAAATTTGGATAACATGAATCTCCATAAAATTGATTGTCATGCATTAACTCCCTGAAAATAATATAAATCCTCCTGTTATTTTGAGAAGTCCCCATAGTTAGTCTTCACGTCTATGCGTAGACCAGTCTGGCACCTGCAAATCACCACACCTTGTCTCGGCCTGTTTTGTTGTTTTTCTGCTGCTCTGGTGCCCACTGGTCCCTATCAGAGCCACCAGCTTCACTTTCATCACTGTCTATCATGAGAATATGAATGCCCATATCAAATGTACTGTTTCCGGTTGTACCAAAGCTTCCCGGGTTTTTAGGGTGCCAGAGCATTGCTATGGAAAGACTTCTGAGGGCTCCACTTTGGGGCCTCTTTTTGGTATTGGAATGGTGAAATGGCTCAGTTCCCGAACCTGTATCACTGAGTCTCCCTGAAGAGTACTGTCAGCTTCTGTTCAGAAGTTCAGTCCTTTCCCAGAACCTAACAAAGTAGCTCATGAAAATCGTTATTAGTAGGACCTTAGCAAAACCAACCATGGAAGCACAGGATAAAGACAGAGCTGACAGGGGAAAAAGTTCTTGTGACTTCATTCTGCAAGGGGAGACAGGGTCATTGGAGAATTACTCTTCAGGATGTGTAGGCCCGCACAGATTTCAGTTATGTGGTACTTCCCATAATCCCAGCAGGTAGTTTTTAGGCTCTGCACCAGAGGCCGGGAAAATGGAGAAGGGGTGCATTCCAAAAATGTAGACGAGAACTCAGGGGACTTTAAGCAGATGACATGGGCTGAGCCAGGATGAAGGGAGCCCAGGAGGGCTCAGTTTTATTCCAGAATGATGGGAAGTGGTGGCCCCAAGACCATCCAGTCTCGATCTGCCGTCTCTTTCTCAATCATGCATCACACGTTACAGTTCTCCACATAGTCCAGTGAAATTAGATTCATTTCTGCCTCTCATGTGCCCTCATGCTTTCCCTTTTATATGCCTTTGCTCATCCACTTGGGATTACTTTCTGCCAGCCTTGTGTTCCCAACCTTACCATTAAGACCAAGCTCATGTATTTAATACGTTCACGGGAGTAGGATAGTAGAGTTAGTTATTAAGAGCTGCGACTTGGAAGAAAGTCCATCTAAGTTCAACTCTTGGCTCTGATACTTAAAAGAGTGTGTGACCTTGAAGCATTACTCACCTCATCTGTGTGTGACCTTGAGGCATTACTCACCTCATCTGTGGTTCATCCCCACAGTGGACGTAAGCTGGGTATGGACGTCACCATGTTGCGGAGATTAAAAGAGAATATCTATGCAAGACATCTGGGACAGTCCTGTTATTAGCTGGTTCATTGTTATTGAACAATTATTATACATCAGACATTAACGCAAAGGATTTTTTCCTTCTACTGAGCCATCCAAGCACAGTAAGGAAACTTCACATTTTTACCTTGTATTAGAGTTATTTATCTGAAGTCTTACCTCCCCAGCTAGACTGTAAACTCCTTGGGTAGGTAGCTGCTGTGTTCTACTGTGGTTTAGGTTTCCTAAGCAAGGAGTAGGAGCGGCCGATGCAGGAGACAGCAGTTTGCATTGAGGCAGGAGGTCACTAAGCCAAAGATCTATGGTGAGGGCCCTTGGGCATTCGGCAGCAGCACTTGCTACCATGTGGCTGCTGTTGGGATCAAGACTTGATTCGAAGCTTCCAGACGGAGAAGATGGTAGTGGATTTTGTAGAAACAAATTTTTTCTCCATAGTTCAGAAATCACCTTGGGACTTAGGCAGTGCTGAGCCCAGTTTTGTGCACAGGTTCCCGTTGTGAAGGCTTGGAGAGCAGAGGATCCTGGCAGGCTTTGCACAGCTCCCTGCTCAGAGATCTTTCAAACCCTCCAAATAAATGCTGGCTGGCCTCTTTGATAATCTCTCTCACAGGGGCACCAGAGCACCTATTTAAAGTCAGCAAACAGGGGTACCTAGGAGGAGCGCGTGGGAGGAGCGCCTGGGTGGCTCAGTCTCTGAGCAGCTGCCTTCGGCTCAGGTCATGATCCCACATGATCCCAGGATCCTGGGATCCAGCCCCACATCACGCTCCTGCTCCACGCGCAGCCTGCTTCTCCCTCTCCCTCACCCATTCCCCCTGCTTGTGTTCCCTCTCTCACTGTCTTTCTCCCTGTCAAATAAATAAATAAAATCTTAAAAAAAAAAATAAAATCAACAAACAAAAGTTACTTGTGGTGGGCGAAGTTAGTAGACGGGGTTCTGTATGTGTAGGTACAGGAACCTGAGTGGTTATAGTTAGAACATTTTTACTGGTGCAGACTGGTTTTAGATGCATAGGGGCTAGCAATTACTTGCTTGGGGGTTTCGGTCCTCCAAGGGATTTTTTTTTCATACCAGGCTATGTGTTTTTTGTTTTTTGTTTTTTTTTTAAGAAAAACACATGCTTTGTACAAAGAATCAAATGGGAGTCATGCATTAAATGATATAGGTCATGCATTCTTTGACATATACATTTTTTAATCCCCAAAGTATTTTTTCTTTTTTTTTTTTTAATAAAGAATATGATGCCGATTTTTACTAATTCTTTCTTTCTCTTATTCTGTGTATTAAGGGATTCTGGGGGAAAAAATTAGGCTTCCAGTAAAACCTGATTTAAAATGTCATTTAAAGATGGGAAAGCCCCGGTTACTGCATTATTAAATCTTTTCCTGCCTAATATCTGGAAACCGACAGAAACAGTATTTGGAAAAGAAGGAGGTGGAAATTCAAGCACTGACAGTTCCGTATATTCTGAAGCTTCAAATTTTCTTTATATTATGTTTTCATTGTGAATTACATATGCTTAAAAATGATGGGAGATGCAATAATAGAAGAGAGTCTGTCCTCAGATGTTATCACTTATCTTTTCCTCATTGCTGATTTATGGTTTTGGAAACCTTCAGGTTGATATAAACACACTTATTTTTTCTTGCACTAATTTTATCCCATGTTTTATTATGAAGGGGAGCAGAATTTGCCACCCCAAAGTATGCCTCTTTGGCCTAAGGATTATTTAAGGCTGATTATTTTTTTCTAAATAGCAGACAGAGGAAAAGCTCTGAAAACCAAGTAGAAGTTACCCTTTGGTAGGAGACATTTACATTTAAAAAGGAAATCTCCATTTCTAAGGACGACTGTAAATCTCTGGAAACTTCTCAATGGAGAAGGCAGCTACTTAAATCTGCTTAACAGTTGTACCTTTGTTGGCGGGGTTTTGCCTCATCATCTCCTCCAACTGGCTTTCCTCCCTCCCTGCTCCAAAATCTTTCTTTTGTCTTTACTGAAGATGGTCTGTAAGATGGTGGTTTGGGTCATTTTCTGGGAGTTGACTCAGTTTTCCTGCGTGTCTCACGTGCATACGGGAGGTATGCATGTTATGAAACTTCTGTTTGCCTTTTTCCTGTTAATCCATCTTTTATTATAGGGGGTAGAGGGAAAATTGTCTTTCTTCCCCCACAATTATTTGGAACGTATGAAAAACAGGGCTTAGAAAATCGTGATGTCTTGCTGTTTTTTGGTCCAATTTTAGAGGAATTGGACCAAGTATGTTATCAGTGATATATAAAGATGGCATTATTTATAACTTTCTCCTTAAATATGTAAGTGTGGCCAGCAAGGACACCCCAAATCCTGTTTTTGCTTTTCCTCTCCCTCTGTCGGATTGCATGGTGGATTCTGCAGCATCCTGCCCTCCTGCCAAGGCTACGGCCGAAGGTCAGTTATGCTACTTGCACTTGTGAAGCCATGGTCCTGGGGGCATGAAGGGATTTCCTCTGGACTGACCATGTTTTGCAGAACTGAAATTGAAACAAATGTATGAATGTGTTAGGACAGGTTTTTGTGTCCCATTGGCCCCCTTTGTTCCTGCGTTTCCCCATCTCCCGTAGAAAAGATTGTTGTCTGAAGCACAGTAACACCTTAAAATGAGATTACAAGGGGCAGTGACTATTTGCTTGGAATAGATCGATGTTGTGGTGTTCCAGTCTGTGTCTTGAAAGGCAGTGCTGCCGTGGTGACAAGCCAGGGCTCGGGAAGCAGACTGCAGACATTTGGATCTTGGCACGGCAGTGTGCTAGCCGCGGACTCTCTCGGCCTCAGTTACTGTTTGATCTAGCAGAATCGTGCAGTGCTCAGCATGTAGTGAGTGTGTTAGTTGCCCCTCGTTCTTTGAGTATGTTGGTTGCCCCTCGTTCTTTGAAAGTCCGAAGCTGACCCTGCAGTGGGGTTGTAACATGGTAAGGTTGGTTGAGTGTCTGACTCTTAATTTCAGCTCAGGTCATGATCTCAGGTGCCCGGCATCACGCCCCAGGTTGGGCTCCTCGCTCAGTGGGGAGTCTGCTTGAGATTTCTCTCCCTCTCCCTCTGCCCCTGCCTGTACCCCCTCTCTAAAATAAAAAATCTTCAAAAAAAAGAAATCTGAACAAACAAACCGACCTCAGTCATGAGATCCTTCAGATGTATATCAGTGGGTCACATGCTTTGAAGATGATTGCTAACATGTATCTTGGGGGGTGAGATAAAGGAAATTTCCAAAGGAATTTTTACATGTTAAAGTAGACTCACAGGATCCTGGGGGTCAGGTTACGATTGCCTTTTGCCCTTAGCAAAGTATTAACATTGAGGCAGCTGAGCTCCCAGAGGAATGTCACTCTCTCCGTTTCAAGGACTTGTCAATGGGCTGTAGGCAGGAAGGAAATTAAACTTTTTTTCTTTTGCCTTTGTTTCCCAGATCAATAGAAGTAGTTTGAATACTGGAATATTGGAATATTCAGGATATTTTGATAATTTATGGAAACCATGAGAAAAGAGATTTTCATATTTCACCATAAGATCTGGGCTATGATTTTGTCATATCTCTGTAAGGAGTGTTTAGCAGACACCTGGCTTACGTGGAAGCTCCCTGTGGAGATATGTAAATATGCTTCTAGTGTTTGCTAAACTACTTGATATGTAGGCAGAAAAAAAGTCACTCTTCATTCACTTGCCTACATCAGGAGATTACGTCAAGCTTTACCACTCAGTATATACCTGTGTGGAAGGGTTACTTAAGTGATGTGAATGATTCTCCGTTAGCCAAGGTGGAATGCTTTGGTGATTTAGTGAATTGTGAGAAAGTTGTCTTCTATGAAGAAAGATGGCTGGTTTTTAATAGGATGAAATCTGAGAGAATAGTCTGGAAAACAGATTAATTGAAGAATCTCCAGACTCCTTGATATGTTGCTATTAATGCATGCTTGCAGCTTTCATTTCCCACATGACCATGAGCTTTGGAATGCTTTATAGAACAGTCAAACACAAAATAAATGAGTTTAAAATTATGTCCATCTTTGTAACTGTCAAAATAGTCCATTGAACATTTTGATTAATTACAAAGTCTATATCTTCTAAATGAATATTAAGAGCTGTTTATAAATTGGAAGAGTTCTTAAGAACTACAGAAAAAGGAATGTATAACACATGGAGAAGAACAGGAAAAAAAATTTGCTTGATGATCATGGAATATCAGAGCCAGAAGGAACGTGGAAGACTATCTAGCCTTCGGAAGAATCTGAGGCCCTGATACTTAAAGTGTCTTGTTCACATTCAATACAGCTAATTACTCTTACTAATCAGGATTAGAACCCATGTCTTCCAGTGTTCAGGTGGCACATTCCTTCTAATTCAGCATAACGCTAAGAGCCCTAGTTGGGTATGGTTGTGAAAAACAGTAAGAAGCTCACCCTTTCTGATACTCTTGGAGTCACCCTCAGTAAATTGCTTCAAGAAATCGCATGCATGCATTTAGGATAGGTTTCATTTGGTGGTTTTCTGCACGTTTCTTTATATTAGAGTCTCAAACAGGGAGACTGATTTTGCTTGGGGCACTTGGAATGTGCCAGCAGTCGTGATAGTGAGGATAGAGATTCATGGTGACTCAGTTTCTGGCCTTCCTTGAGGGAGTTGGGGGGTTAGCAAAGTTGGGCAATCTGGGAAGCAAAGGCTACTGCTCTGAAACAGACTTCAGGACTGTAGTCACTGGAGAGCTCTCAATATTTTTCCCACCAAGGAGTTTGGGAAACTTGGGAAGTTTGTCCCAAAGGAATTATAGTCTGTATCATATTCTACTTTATCAGTAGGATGCCACAAGATTCATCTGAGATTATTCAGAATGTCCAGGAGAGTGTGACATACAGTGAATACTCAGTAAGTATTGGCCATGGGGATATAACACTTCTCTGTCAAGATTTCTTCCCAGGGCATTAAACACCTTGTTTCCAAACTAATAGGGCACCCTAAGTTTATAAACTAAAGTTGAGAATGTCAGCAACTAATGGCTTCTCTCAGATTATGCAGCCCGACACCCTCCTCTACAGAAGTGGAAATGGAGGCGGAGGATGGAGAGAGACTGAATCCAGGTCAGTCTGGGAGTCGATTGTGTTGTGCTGTGACTCATCGGTAATTGTGGTCATGTTTTTCAATATGACCAAATGGCCAGAGTTAAAACCCATACTTCATCTTAAAAGAGGAAAAATACAGTTTGGCAAAAGGCCATGAATATTCTTACACTGTGCCTGATGGATTCTGGGAGCAGTAGCAAGATCAGCAGACCTTAAGATGAGTTCCACAGATTATAGACAAGCTGCTGGGATTCCAGGGTCAAAGGATGGGGTGGGGGTGGGGGGCAAATGCAAAAATGAGGTAAACTTTCAAGGTAGATTTTCCCCATGATCTGTGATGTGGTGGTATAGCCTTTGGGATTCTTCCGGAAAAATGTTTGGTGGTTACCTTAATGAAAATGTGGGGCTTTTTTAAGGTGGTAAAAAACCCAGTAAAACTTCCAACCTCAAGCTAGGCTAAATAGTTAAATATTTTTTTCCCCTTCTTACTGAATAAAAAATGCTGAGCCAGCAGAACGGTTTTTCTTCTGGACTACGATTATTTCAGAAAATGTATTATTGGACAATTTGAGAATTGTGATTAGAGAAAGGGGGCTGAATTAATGGTTGCTGGTAGGCAGCTGTCTCATCAGTTTCTTCCCTGGGTATTAAAGTCTTTCTGAAAGAGATTTACTCAGGGATAACCAAATAATCTGAAGGATGATCACACTCACTTCCTGAGGCATTACAAGTATTTCCACTCCATATTTAACGCCCTTCTATTAGTCCCCTTTTCATTCAAGCTGAAGTTCAAAATCCTTTGATCCTGATTTTCAAGGTTCTTCTCAGTCCGACTGTAGACTGCCTTTCATGACCTCTCTTCACTGTCCCCAAACCTCTGTAATACCCAGGAGTCGTACAAAATAATTTTCCTTCCCTCTAACAAACATTGCATGTCTCCTGCTCTTTTCTGCGATTGAATACTGTCCCTTTTGTCCTTTCATATTTCTTCTTCAAGGCTGACCTCACCTGTTTTCTTCCACATGAAGATTTACCCGAGACAGATAGTAGCTACCATTTCTTTCATAGCCACTGCATGCTGGGCATTGGTGAGTGCTTTTTCTCATTCACATCTCATTACTGTCCCCAATCTACTGATAAGAGACTTGAGACTCTAAAAAGTTTTTTTTTTTCTTTGCAACATCACACAGCTTCTAAGTAGATAAGTCAGAATTCAGACTAAGTTCTTTCCGCCTCCAAAATTCAGGGTCTTGATCACCATGCCTGCTACACACGCACAGACTGCTTTGTCCTTCCTCAGCAGAGTGGAGACTTTTTCCCTCTGTGTGTACCGCCCTTTAGTCATTTCATTTTTAGGCCACTTATCTGTGTGGGTTGTTTACATATCCATCTCCCCTGCTAATCTCTGAATTCCTCAAAAGCGAAGACTGCCTCATATTAATCCTGTAGCCCCCAGGCCCGAAACTGCCTGGCACTGACTAGATGCTCAGTAAACATTTGATTCTCTGAGGGTTACAGATGATGCTGTGTGTAGTACCTCTGCCCAGAGGAACTTCCTATCTATTCAGGGAGACTAAACCTACTGATGTGGAAACATTTTAAGAAGATAAATCCGTGCCCTGTCACTAAGTGTACACAAAACTCTAGAGAGGATGTCAGTGTTTTTATGTATTTGTGTGCATTCTCCGATCTTGGGATGAGACAAGCGAAAGGCTCGCTGAAGGGGCCTGAAGTCTGAGAGATGGGTAGGTGAGGAGAACCAATTACGAAAGCCATGGGTGTTGCTCCTCCCAAGGACAAGTATGGCTGCAGCTCATGTGACTCCTTGAGGAAAGAGAATATCACCATCGAGCTCCTGACAAGCCATCTCTGAGTACTTGGAAGGAATCCGTGAAGGCTGGCCTGGTCAGAGGTAGCCGGGTGTGGTAAACCGGAACATGGACTCTGGCATCAGCCTGTCTCAGTTTGAATTCCAGCTCTGACTCCTACCAGTTCTGTGACCTTGCAATTTTACTTCGTTCCCCGGTTTCCTTACCAGTAAAGTGGGATAGTACTAAATCCTAGTTCACAGACTTGTTGGAGGTTAAAAGGTAACCTGGAGTAGAACATAAAATAGTGCCTGGTACAGGGTAATCACACAGCACACATTTGCTTTTTCTCACTGAGCCTGATTCTTCTCTACTTCCTCTAGTCTCATGAACAGTTGCATATATCAGAAGTGTATAATGAGGTCAGGTTTGCCAAGGGTCAGTAATACTGCCTTCTTACTTTTTTTTTAATCTTAGTTTCCCTTTAATTGATATTGACTGAATCATGAGCAAGTGACACCCACCACAGTGAAATCCCAATTTGAATAATTGACATGGATCTCAATAAAATTTAGAGCTAGAAAGGGCTTAAGAGGTCATCTGATAAAATCCCTTCTTTTTACCAGTGAGGAAAGCAAGGTCCAGAGAAGTTAAGTGGCTTGCCCTAGGTCACACAGGAAATTAATGGTGGAAGTAGGACTAGAATTCTCAACTACAAGGTGACACTAATTTCATCATATTTACAATACTCAGAGCAGAGATCTCTGGTCTTTTTTTTTTCTAATGTTTTACTTATTCATTTGACAAAGGGAGAGAGAGAGAGCAGTGCGCAAGCGAGCACAAGTTGGGGGGAGCGGTGGCAGCAGAGGGAAAGGAGAAGCAGGCTTCTCACTGAGCATGGAGCCTGACATGGAACTTGATTCCCAGGACCCTGGGATCATGACCTGAGCTGAAGGCAGACAGCCAACTGACTGAGCCACCCAGGCCCTCGGAGATCTCTGGTCTTGAGAGTGAACTGCCCTTTCAGAAGAACTGTTCAGATTTCATGTCAGTTAAACAACTTTCCTGAGTGATAGTTCAAAGTCCAACTATTATGTCTCGATAGGGGAAGAATTCATATCAAACGATGGAATTATAAGTTGTCCTAAATATGCTGATTTTGTTTTTGTTGCTGTTATAGTAGGTCTCAGGATTATTTATACAGATTAGATTGGGGTAAGCCACTTAAATCATATAATCTAAAAAGAGACATTTTAGAAAATTCTAGATGGAAGAGTAAGGACATGTGCATGTTATTTGAAAGGTCATTTGCTTGTAAAACAGTCAAGGGCTACTGAAAGTAAGGGCTTGGATTTTAAATTACTTGTCCCTGAAGATACTACTTAGAAGCTTATCGTAATGAAGCTAAATTCAATATTAAGATAATAGTGCTGCTTTGTTGCCATGGAGATCATGGGATTCTAACAGAGGGTAAAGTAGACTGCTCTGTTGCTATCAATATGGGAAATGCAGACTTATATGCATATCATTTTATGATGTAAGTTGGTTTTTGTAATCATAAAATATATGCTTATGGTTTAAAATCTCGACAGTACATACAAATTATAAGGAGAGTAAAATTCATCTAGAATTTCGCCACCCAGAGGCAGCCACTGGTGATATTTTGGTGTACTTTGCAACAAATACTTTTTACTACCTCCTATGCGTCAGGTAAGTACTGATGTAGGCATAGGGATATAGCCATAAACAAAGCAGAGATTCATGCCTTGTGAAACTTACATTTCAACGATAGGAAACATAAAAAAGTTAACTAGCTTAAGACAAATTCAAATTATTACAAGCGCTCTGAATAAAGTAACACAGGACAACAGAATAGAGCACTGGTTCTTAAAATGGAGGGCACATCTGAATCACTTGAAGGGTTTGTTAAAACCCAGATTACCAGGGCCCACCCTCAGAGTTTCTCAGTCAGTACGTTTGGGGTGATGCTCATGCTGTTGATGCATGAACACATTTTGCGAATCACTGGAATAGGAAAGAGTGGTGGTGATATGGGGGCAGTTTCAGGCAGAATGGCCAAAAAAGGGTTCTGAAAAGATGAGCTGAGGTGTGAAAAGATGAGTAAGAAGCCAAAGACTAGAGAGGAAGAAGAGGTTTTGACTGGAGGGATAAGAAAGTAAAAGAACATGAAGATTGAAAGGGCCTTGGATGTTCTTGAGGAACAAAAAGGATAAGAGAAGGCCGGTATGACTGAAGCATAACACATGGATGAATGATGGAATGACTGAGTAGTTTGGTCTATTTCAGGGGTCTGTTATCTTTAATCATTCTTTCGATTTTACAGTGTTTTTCTACATTGCTTTATCTCTTTGGGTAAGTCTTTACTTGTTCTTAAAAAAATATATGACTAAAACATCTGGAGCCTTTAGTAACTAGTGTTCATTTTCATAGTTCTTAAAATTTACTTTCCTAATTATGATCATAAAATTCACAAATAAAACAATTTCTTACCTTCTTTCCTAATAGTTATACTTACTTTAACTATTTCCTGTGTTAATGCCTTGATTGTATTTTTAAAGCAGTACTTGTTCCTAATTTAGTTTTTCACAGTTGAGTACAATGTTCAAATCCAATGAGAAGGTATTATTCTGTATCTTGTTTTCTACTAACCATGCAAAATGAACATATACAAGATGTTTAACCTCATGAATAAATGAAGTAATGCAAATTAAAACAATAACAAATACAGTTTTTCCACCTATCATTTAGCAAGGATAAAAGAGATTGATAGATTCAATTGCTGGCATAGTTATGAGAAAACAAATACTCATATTCTGAATATTCTGAAAGTTTAGTTTAATCTTGGTTTTCTTCTTAAGTCAGTATTTGTTCATTGGGGCATTTTGTTTTTTCCCAAACATGCAGGTAGGTTCTATTTTAAATGTGGTGTTTTTATTTTTACCATAATATGGTTGAAGAATTTGGCCTTTCCATTTTCCAGATTTACTGAGGGTTTTTTTTTTTTTTTTTTTTTGGTGGGGACTAGTAAGCGATTTTTCATTGAATTGTGTCATAGATGCTTTTGTAAAAAGCATATTTATATTCTTATAAATATAGTATTTATATCATATATCATATAAAATACCATATATATCATATATATTCTATAAAATTGGTCGACAGTGTTTGTATTATATTTGTTTATATATATTCGTTATTTTATTTAGGTATTCTGTATCAGAAGTCAGCAAATTATGTCCCATGAGGTGAATCTGGATAGCCACCCATGTGGTAAATGAAGTTTTATGTGAACTCGGCCATACCCACTCACTTACGCATTATCTTATGACTGCTTTCGTACTATAATGGCAGAGTTGCACGGTGTCTGCAAAGCCTAAAATATTTAGTATTGGCCCTTTTATAGAAAAATATTGCCGGGACGCCAAATGTAACTGGTTGGGACGCCTGGGTGGCTCAGTTGGTTAAGCGGCTGCCTTCGGCTCAGGTCATGATCCCAGCGTCCTGGGATCGAGTCCCGCATCGGGCTCCTTGCTCTGCAAGGAGCCTGCTTCTCCCTCTGCCTCTGCCTGCCTCTTTGTCTGCCTGTGCTCGCTCGCTCGCGCGCGCGCTCTCTCTCTCTCTCTCGCTAACAAATAAATAAATAATAATAAAAAAAATATTGCCAACTATTATTCTATATAATTTTCTCCCCCCTTCTGTGGTTTTTTTGTAAGGGAAGAGCTTAAAAAAAAAAAAAAAAAAAAAACACAACTCTAGTGGGACCCCCTGGGTGGCTCAGTCGGTTAAATGTCTGCCTTCAGCTCGGGTCATGATCTCAGGGTCCTGGGATCAAGCCCTGTGTTGGGCTCCCCACTCAGCATGGAATCTACTTCTCCCTCACCCTCTGCTCCTCCACCTTGCTCATGCTCTCTCTCAAGTAAATTTTTAAAAATCTTTAAAAACAAAACAAAACAAAACAAAATAAAACTGTGGGCGTCTGGGTGGCTCAGTGGGTTAAAGCCTCTGCCTTCAGCTCAGGTCATG
>ML095706.1:8664-21405 GCA_003697995.1 Taxidea taxus jeffersonii | reverse complement strand
AGAAAGTTAGTGTAATGGGTAAGTGCTTGGTCTCAAGGTTAATTCCAAGGCTCTTGCCCCAGAACTTGGGGCAAGAAAGTTAGTGTAATGGGTAAGTGCTTGGTCTCAAGGTTAATTCCAAGGCTCTTGCCCCAGAATTTGGGGCAAGTACTTAACTTTGCTGAGTGTCAGGTTTCTTATTAAAGAGAGTATAGGTGGGCCCCCAGGTGGCTCAGTTGGAGGAGCTTGTGACTCTTGATTATGAGGTCGTGAGTTTGAGCCCCATGTGGGACATAGAGATTAAATTAAAGTTTTTTTTTTTTTTTAAAGCCTGTAGGAACATTTATTTATAGGAATAGTGTCATGATTAAATGATGGTGGTACCAAAGTTCTGCTTTTATGCATAAAGCATAACTGAAAACTTTGAAGGTATAAGATAAATAAGTGTTATAATGTGTGTGGGTAGATGATGAGTATTCTCATAATACATACATACGTACACACACACCTGTGCCAATTATACCTCTTTAATTTATCTTTTCCTCTTTGTCTCTGATCCCTCACCCATTTTCTTCTTCCACACAAGTCTTCGATTAATTATTTGATACACATTTTTGTTTATATTAGTAAAATCTCATATGAATAATGGGATGGCTAATTTTATGTGTTAACTTGATTGGGCTAAGGACGCCCAGATAACTCATAAAAACTTCATTGAAATTATTTCTGGGTCTGTCTATGAGGGTGTCTCCAGAAGAGAGTAGCATTTTAATCTGTAAGATTAGCAGTTTGAATCCACAGACTTAGTAAAGAAGATTCCTCCTGACCAGTCATCATCCAATCTGCTGAGGGACTAAAATGGACTGAAAAGGCAGTAAAAGGGTCATTTCATTATTTGCTTGAGCAGAGATGTCCATCTGTTCCTTCTCTCCGACATAGGTGTTCCTGGTTTTCAGGCCTTGGGACTTTGACTGACATTTACACCACTGGCTTTCCTGGTTCCCCAGATCACACATGGCAGATCTTGGGGCTTCTCAGCCTCCTTCATCACGTGAGTCATTTCTTATAATAAATCTCTTCTTGTATATATTTTTATATGACCTGTTGGTTCTGTTTCTCTGGGAAACTAATGCAACTGGTGCTGTGAACTCGTTTTGCTTCTGTTTTTGTATTCATCCCTTAAGTATTGAAATCCATTCATACTATGTGGACATCGAAAGTTCCTTTCTCAGAGTGTTGAAGAGCAATCCATTGTGTGCCTCCTCACCCTTCCTTCCTCTGTCCCCGGTGGTGGACGTTCGGCTTATCAATACCCCAAATTCACAATCAATACAGGAAGAAGCATGTTCAGACATGTACTTCAATGAGCAGATGTGAAAGGCGTGAAAATTTCTCTAGGACCTATCACCAAGAATGGGGTTGCAGAGGCATTTGACATCTGCAAATTTAATTTCATCAAACTTTGCACGCTTGCTCTTGCTCAGACTTTCCTTCTTTCAGCAAGGCATGATGCTGTGCATTTTTCCACACCCTCTCCAGGACCTGATATTATCCCACTTCTCATTTTTGCCAATCTTCTGGGTGTCAGTCAAGGGGTGTAACGTTGTTTGACGGTTTTCCTGGAGGTTGTGTTTCTCTGTACATCAGTTATCATCTGTGAATGTGTCCCTTTTATTTCTTGCCCATTTTTCTGTAAGATTTGATGGCTTTTTCTTGTCAGTTTGCACAAGGCCCCCGTGTACTTTAAGTATTCTCTGTCACCCACCTGGTAAATTAGTCTTTGGTTTCCTTCACTGACCAGAGGTTCTCCATTTTAATGTAATTAAATAAAAGTTTTATATATAAACAATATGGTTACCATCTTGGGGGTTTTGTTGAAGGAGAGTTTCACTAATATTAAGGTAAAGGAAAAAAACTCCTTCGTTTGCTTACCTCTATGTGAAGGGAATGTGAAACTTCCCTTTCACATTTATGTCATAAATCCATATTATGGGTCAGTTTTCTCAGTACCATGTACTAAATGACTTTTTCCCATTGATTTGAGATGTTACCTTTGTCATAAATCTGCTTCTGATCTCTCTTTTCTCTTCATCTATTATTTTGTGTATATGTGCCAGGACTATACCATTTCTGTTACTGTGCCACACAGGTAGTTAAACTAATAATAGTTGATTTAATATATGCCATTTTAAGTACTTTACCTGTATAAACTCATTTAATTCTCACAACAATGTATAAGGTGGGTACTGTTATTATCCCCATAAAATTGGTTGGGAAACTGAGACACTGAGAAGTGATTTGCACAAGGTCATGTAGCTACGAACTGGTAGAATGTAGATTTGAACCCAGGTAGTCTGGTCCAAGAGCCAGTGCTCTTAAAGGCAACCTCTTCACTACATTCTAATACCTAGTGGGTATTAGTATAGCATAATATTAATATTGTATAGTAAATAAGTATGATATTGTGGTTTGTGAGAAAAAAATACATATATATATATCTTCCTCCACAGTTCCTGGCTCATAACTTCCAAAACCCTGGAAATTTCCTGAGTAACAAGGGCAATAGGAGCATCTCTTGTCATAATATTTGGTTTCTTGTTCTCAGTTCCTGAAAATGCTTTAGAGCAATAAAAGTGAAATGGGTGTCTTGTTATTCATAATACCCCTTTCTACCACAATTAGGTTTTTGTTAATAAGACGAATTTTGGAGAGCACCCAAGGGTGGTAGCTGGTTGCTGGAGCACCAACCATGACTAGAGGGTTGGAACTTTCAGTCCCACCCCCTGATTTCTGGGGAGCAGAAAGGGGCTGGAGGTTTAATTCACTGTCAGTGGCCAGTGATTTAATCATTCATGCCTATGAAATGAAGCTTCCATAAAAACCCAAAAGGAAAGGAATGGGAGTTTCCAGCTTGGGGAACCAGAACACTTTCATGGGCTACCGTGCTAGGCCTCAAACTCCACGAGGATAGAAATTCTTTTGTTTGGGACTTCTCCTTACGTTTCTTTATCCAGCTGTTATTTTGTATCCTTTAATATCCTTTGTAAGAAATTAGTAATCTGGTGAGTAAATGAGTTTCCTTAGTTCTGTGGGCTGCTCTAGCTAATTAATTGAACCCAAAGAGGGGGTCATGGAAACCTTTGATTTATAGCAAGTTGGTCAGAAGCACAAGAATGACTTGGTCTAGGGAGTGGCATCCTTAGTTGGAGTAGGTCTTTGGAACCTTCAGTTTGTAGCTGGTCATTCAGAAGCACGGTTATCAAACTGGCTTGTGATTGACCTCTAAAGTAGAGGGTGGTCTTGGGAGACTGTCCTTTACCTGTGGCATCTGGTGCCATCTCCTACTAGATAGTGTTAGATTTGAGTTGAATTTTTGGACACTAGCAGGGTGTTTGACAATTGCTCGTTGATAGTGGGGAATCCTCCAGACACACTGGAATTTGGTACAGGAATGACTATTGATCTCAGGGTTATAAGCTCGAGCCCCACATGGGATGTGGAGATTACCTAAAAATGAAATATTTAACAGGTTCCTGGGTGGCTCAGTTGGTTAAATGTCTGTCTTCCACCCAGGTCATGATTCTGGGGTCTTGGGATTCAGCCTGCATCGGTGTTCCTGCTCAGCAGGAAGGTGTTCTCCTTCTCCCTCTGTGACCCTCATACATGTGCATGCGCTTGCCTGTGTGCACTCTCTCTAATAAATAAAATCAAAGAAGGGCCCATGTTGTGATGAGCACTGCGTGTTATACTCAACTATTGAATCATTGATTATGTCAAAAATAATGATGTACTGTATGGTGGCTAACAACATAAAAAAAATAAAAATAAATAGCAATTGAGATGACAGCAATAAATAAATAAAAATTTTAAAAAATTAAAAAAATACTTAATCTTTTAAAAAAGATAAGTAAAGATAGGATTAGTAAAGAGAAAACAATGAATTTGTTGATACCTGCATACATTCTGCTAGAATTATTACTAGAATTATATTGAATTCATAGATTATTTTTAGGGAGAATCATTACAGTTATAATATTAAGTCATTAAATCCATAAACACTGCATATTTCTCTATTTGTTCATATCTTTTTGTATAAAGATTTTTTTTTTTTAAAGATTTTATTTATTTATTTGTTAGAAAGAGAGAGAGCGAGCACAGGCAGAGAGGCAGGCAGAGGCAGAGGGAGGAGCAGGCTCCCTGCCAAGCAAGGAGCCCGATGCGGGACTCGATCCCAGGACGCTGGGATCATGACCTGAGCCGAAGGCAGCCGCTTAATCAACTGAGCCACCCAGGCATCCCTGTATAAAGATTTTTTTTAAAGTAATCTTGCGGCACATGGCTGGCTCAGTTGGTAGAGTATGCAACTCTTGATCTTGGAGTTGTGAGTCGAGCCCCATGTTCAGTGTAGTGATTACATAAAACATCTTTTAAAAAAATGTAATCTCTGTACCCACCATGGGGCTTGAACCTCCAACCCCAAGATCAAGAGTTGTATACTCTACCGAGCCAGCCAGGCACCCATGTTCATATAATTTTAAAGCTATTTTTGGAGTTTAGCAACTTTCTGAACATGAGTCTTAGGAACTTATTGGGTTGATTCTTAGATACATTATAACTATCGATACTATGTAGATCATCCTATCATGACGGATTATAACAGTTGTGCTGCTTCACTTAAAAGCCATAAACATCTCATTTTTTTTACTGTGATGGCAAGGAACTACAGTGGTATGTTTCAAAGGAACATTGACAGCTTCTTTTCTTCTTAGATCCCAAAGTTAATGGCTAGTAACTAAAATGTTTAGTTTAAATGGAGGGTTTGGGGAGAGTTTTTTTTTTTTCATCAAGAAAGTTCCTTTTTATTTCAATTTTCTGAGTTTTTGCTTTCATTCTAAAGTGCTGAATTTGATCAGATATTACTTTAGAACATGCTGAAATAATCTTGTAGTTTTTTCTTCTCTCCTTTGGTTCTTTAGGATTTTAAATGTATTGTTACATTGTCTTCTGGCTTCCTTTTGTTTTGGTTGGTAATCATTCATCATTCTATCCCCATTTCTCTGTATATCTCTTTATTCTGATTGCTTTTAAGATTTGCTTTTTTGTCTTTAGTTTTTAGCAATTTGACTGTGATGTGCTTTTTGGTGTATTTTGTCTGCTTGGAGTTGACTGAGCTTCTTGGATCTGTAAGTGACGTAGATAAGTTGATTTTTTTCTCCTTACGTTTCAGATATTATACTTTTCAGTTCTCATTTTGACATCTGGTGATAACCATTCAGTCTAAGTATTTTGTAATTACCCTCTATTTTCCTCACCTGGGGTCCACACCTGGCCCATGTGGGATGCTGGGCAACTTTTGCCCCAACCTAGCAGTGTAGGCTGATTCCAGTTTGACGACATTCCTTTGATTCAGCCACCAGAGCAGTTAGATCATATCTAGCCATTTAAATGTCCAAGAACAGCGATTAGACCCCTGCTTTTGGTAGTCCTCAGCTGTAGGATACACGTCAAGCTGTCCAACTCTTGCGGTTTGAGATGAAGAACATGGTGTACTCCTACAAAGATGAGAGTAGAGAATCTCAGTAGGGCTAGACCTTTCTCCAAAGAAATGCCTTCATTATAAGAAGCCCAAAGTATATGCAGTTACATTGTCTGACTTGATAGCTCATTCCTTTTCATTGCTGAGTAATATTCTATTTTATGGTTACACTACAGTTTTATTTATTCATTCATCTATTGAAGGACATCTTGGTGGCCACCAGTTATTGTTAGTTATAAATAAAACTGATATAAACATTGCACAGGTTTTTGTGTGAACATAATGATTGATTGTATGATAAGACTATGTGTAGCTTTTTAAGAATCTGCCAAACTGTCTTCCAAAGTGGCTCTGTCATTTCGCTTTCCCATGAGTAATGAATGGGAATTCCAGTTATTCCACAGATTTTACTGCAATTGGTATTGTCAGGTTTGTTGTTTTCTTTCTTTTTTTTTTTTTTTTGGTGAGTTTAGCCATTCTAATATGTGTGTACTGATATCTCATTGTTGTTTTAATTGTATTTCTCTAATGACAAGTGGCACTGAGCACATTTTGTATGCCTACTTGCCATCTGTATATCTTCTTTGATGAGGTGTCTGTTTGGATCTTTGCTCTTTTTAATATTGATTTATTTTTCAGTTTTCTTTTTGTAGAGTTTTTTTTTAAAGATTTTACTTGGGGCGCCTGGGTGGCTCAGTGGGTTAAAGCCTGTGCCTTCAGCTCAGGTCATGATTCCAGGGTCCTGGAATCACGCCCCCCATCGGGCTCTCTGCTCTGCGGGGAGCCTGCTTCCTCCGCTCTCTCTCTCTGCCTGCCTCTCTGCCTACTTGTGATCCCTATCTGTCAAATAAATAAATAAAATCTTTAAAAAAAAAGATTCAACTTATTTATTTGACAGAGATCACAAGTAGGCAGAGAGGCAGGTAACGGGGGAAGCAGGCTCCCTGCTGAGCAGAGAGCCCGAGTCGGGGCTCGGTCCCAGGACCCTGGGATCATGACCTGAGCCGAAGGCGGAGGCTTTAATCCACTGAACTACCCAGGTGCCCTGTTTTTGTAGAGTTTTAAGAGTTCTTTCTATATTTTTGTTTAAAGTCCATTATCAGAAACGTGTTTTTCTAGTGCTTTTTATCAGGATGACCTGTCTTTTTATCCTTTCAATGTCATCTTTCATATAGAAGTTTTTTTTTAATTGTAATTAAGTCCAGCTTACATGATTTTTCTTTCATGAATCATGCTTTATATATTGCATCTAGAAACTCATTGTCCAACCCAAGGACATGTAGAATTTCTCCTATCTTTTTCTAGAAGCTTTATAGTTTCACATTTTAAAATTTATGTCTTAGATTGACTGTTAATTTTTGTGTAGCGTAATGCTTTTGTCATATTCCTTTTTTTCCAAATTAATACAATGAGTGTCTAAAACTGGAGAATCACTGCTTTTAGCAGGCATGATGATTTTCTTTTATCATTTTAAATAATGAGCTCTAGGCTTCTCATCAGTACTTCTATTTTTTATTTCTACCTTTTTTTTAACAAAATGACAATACCTAAGCATTTTTTAAAAATAATTGCATTAGCACTTTAGAACAAAGATGGTGACACTGAGAAAGAATTGTTGACTGGATGTTAACATCACTATACCATGGTTTGAAATTTTAACTCATTAGCTGAAATATGAAAATCTGAACTAAAAGTGGAGACATTATTTTATTATTTTATTATTCATTGCATAATGTCAGAAGTAGGGCTTTTCATAGGCATGGTGGTCATTCTCCTGGCCCCAGTGGTGAAATACAGGAAACCCCAGTGGTAAAGGTGACCACATCCCTGAGCAAACAGAAAGTGTGTAAAGTTGTATAAGACCTAGAATTCATGATTTGAGTAAGAAGCAGTTTTAACAAATTATTGGAAAAATGGTTTTAATATAACATGTTTTCATTGTTCAAAAATGAATCTCAACATTGCTAACTGGGTCTTAAAAGCTATCTCCAGAAATACTATGATTCATTTCTTTTTTCATTTTTGGTTGGTAATTCAGATAATACTATAAAGTAAGGATCTGATTGTGGTATACTTGAGAATTGTGTTACTGTATCTGAATTGATTAAAATTCATGCTATTCTTTTAATTTGATGAGTGTTTCTATTCCCTAGTTTTGATGTTTTCTCTTTGGTAAGTTATCTTTATTTCCCATTCTGGTCTATGATATGCTCTTTAAGTCTTACTATAGCCAAACTGCTATGATTCCAGTGTAATGATTTGTTGGTTCAAATGTTAAAGTTTGTGCATTTATTCTAGTAGTTTACAACCAATCATAAATCTGTGCCGCCAATATTGTTTCCTTAAGCATTCACTTGAACCTGAGGTTAAATCTTATTTTTATAACTATTCCAACTAATTGCCTTTTACCTTGGAAAACCTTTATGATTCAATAAATGAGCTCAAATTAGAATGAGTACAGAGAAGTTAGGCTTCTCCCACCAGTTATTATGTAATTTGGTTATTCATCACAGTTAAATTGTCTTATTCTTTCCTCGTTTTAGTTATGTATTTTTTCTTAACATTCTCCATGAAAGGCACTGCAAAAGTGAGGAAATAATATTAAAATTTTTTTAGATTTTTATACGAGGATCTTATTACCTAAATTGTAAGAGCCTTTTTTTTTTTACTGATAAAAGGATTATCATTTCACAATGTATTATTACAATGAATAAAATCTGGTAATGAAACAGCTGTCAAACTTAATTGAAATTCTATAAAAAATTCAGCTCTAAATTTCCTCTTTTATCCAGGCACTTTTCAACAGTTCAAGATATTATGGGATTTTACTTTATTTTGTTTTATTGGAGTCTACTGTCATTCATTAAAAATTCTACTAAATCCATCCCTGTGGTACACTGTTTCCTCAGATTAAATTAAGAACACACTTAGACTAAGAGAAAGTGAGAAAATAGGACATTCAGGTTGTAGAATACTTGTTTGCTTCAAGTACTAATTCTTACAATTCAATAAAAATCCCTGCATTTTCCTAAATGTTCCATTTGCTTTTGCCAATCTAATGTATCAGTGATCAACCTAGAAGTCAGGTGACCAAGACAGTATTCCTGTTTTGTTGCTATTGAAATCCGAGGTATTGGGCAACTCAGTTCCCTTCGATTGCAATGTTCTCTTCAGGGTTTAAATTCTATTTGAATTTAATTGAGTCATAAGAGAAACTTTCATTTTTCAAAGAATTGTTTTATATTTTTATAATAATAAAAATCCCACGAAGCATTCTTTTTTCTTAAAGATTTTATTCATTTATTAAGAGACAGTGCAAGCAGGGGGAGGAGCAGAAGAAGAGGGAGGGGGAGTATCTCAAGCTGACTCCTAAGCTGAGCAGAGCACGGAGCCGGATGTGGGGCTCAATCCCCCTGACCCTGAGATCATGACCTGAGCCAAAATCAAGAGTTGGTCTCTCAACCGACTGAGCCACCTGGGCGACCCTCCCTGAAGAATTTTTTTTTTAAGATTTTATTTATTATTTGACAAGAGAGATCACAAGTAGGCAGAGAGGCAGGCAGAGAGAGAGAGAGAGAGAGAGAGGAGGAAGCAGGCTCCCTGACGAGCAAAGAGCCCGATGCGGGACTTGATCCCAGGACCCTGAGATCATGACCTGAGCAGAGGCTTAACCCACTGAGCCACCCAGGCACTCCCCCTGGAGAATTCTTAAAACGATTTAAGTAACTGTTAGTTTCTTCTATTATCAAGAAGTTCTCCAGAGTATTTCAATAAATAGTTTTGGTTGGGGGACCGTCCTTGGACTTAGTACGTTAGACATGAGCACCTGAGCTGTATGCATGCATATCACCAACAGTGCATTCAGGCTTCAGGGAAACTTTTCTTCATATGTCGTGTTCTTACATCAGAAGGTAACTGTTTCATTGGCAAGAAAGTTTCTTGTGTCATCAGCAACACTGGAGACAAACCCCACTTCATAATGTAGGGAGGATTTGTGCTATAAATGTGCTTAGGTGAGAAAAAAAGCAAATTATTTAACTTAGCAAATCCTTTCTCTCAAATGGTGTAATTGGAATAATTCTTTCATGAAGTGTCATTTTTTTACTGGTGGCAAGCATTAATTCTCTTGCTTTTCCTTACATCCCAAGGTGTTATATAATTGCATGGTATTTACAAAATTTGCAAATGGCAGCAAGGAATATTTTTTCAATATGCAAAAATCCATATTTCTTAGATTTTTATTTATATATGCTAGAGCTGAAGTGTGTAGAACAGGATACTGATTTTTACATCGGAAACAAGACAGATATGGACTGACTGCTAAAAATAAAAGTTTTATTTTTATAAAAATATTTAATGAGACATAAATTTACTTTTAAAAAATCAGCATTATTTAAATAAACTAAGATACTTTTGAGGGCAGGCCTATGTGAATGGTTTGAAAAATCTGGCCAAGGAAATGGTGTGCAAACCAGAGGTTTGGGCAAAACCTAGAAGCATTATTTGTGCCACATGAATTTTAATCTTACTCTTTAGAAAGATGGCCTTAACTGTTTTGACAGTGATGATATTCTTTGAAAAAATTAAAAAATTAAAAAATTAAAAAAAAACTATATATTATATTGTAGGAGCCTGGGACAGGCTGCCCCAAGATGGGTCACTTTGACATAAAGATAATTTTGAGTTAAAAATAATCAAAACCTAGCAGATGCAGGAATAGCTCTCTGCCTCCGTGACAACTGCTGAAATTTATATAGTGGAAAACAGAGCCTGTAGAAGGAAGAGAGCTATTAACAGAGACTCCCCTTTACCTAAGACACTTATCTATGTAATAACCTTGTTTTTCCAGACATCTCCTTTCATCTTCTGGCTAATGGCCTTCCTCCCTTATGTGTCCTCAGACCCCTCCCCTTCTCCTTAGCTCCTATGAGCTTCAAGTTGCCTCATTGTTTTTGGAATCCCATGGCTATGTGAGTTCCCCATACACACACTGATTAAATTTGATTTTTCCTATTAATCTGTCTCATGTCAATTTGATTCTAAGTCCAGCTAGAAAGACCATAGGGCAGAAGAAGGTCTTCCCAACAATATTTATGGATCTGTTCCCAAATGGAATATCTTGATGAAGTACATTTTCCCTTAAAACTGTCCAAATATAAAATGGAATGATGCCATCAAAGCATTTAAATTTAATTTTAGGCATGGTACAAGATTATATTAGAGCATAGATCCTTATTAAGGAACAAATTGTGTCTTTGGTAGAAAGTGATTATTTTGAATTTATGCAGTTATTTTGAATTTATTCAGTTATTTGTTATGAACAATTGCTTACTATCAGTAATGTTTACAAAAGTTTACAAGCATTTTTGAGGGATTGAAAATATTAAAAAATTTAGATAAAAATTTAATTGAAAGAAACTGCATGGGAAATACATAACAAAAGTTGGCATTCCATTATAGGACAAGGATATTAGAACAAGGAAATGAAAATGTTTGCAATTCTATGAAGAAGCTTCAGGTAAAAATAACAAGTTCTCTGTTTATAAGGGTTTATATGATTAAATTGGGTCCATTTGGATAATCTGGGATAATCCCCTTATTTGTGGTTCATAACCTTAATTATATTTGCAAACTCTTTTGACCCAGAAGGCAGTATATGCATAAATTACAGGGATTAGGGTATGGCCATCTTTGGGAAGCCATTCTATCTACCATAAGAGAGATGACTACAAATGGAGTTGGAAAGCTAAAGGGCATGAACAGTTTTAGGCTTCTTGGTGCCCGTTAGGAAAAGCTATACTAATGCATATTCCTCCTTACCAGTGGTTGAGAGGACATGTTTCACCATGTGCTTACCAGCAACCATAATCATTATTTTTCAGTCGCTACTGATTTGATGGTAGAAAAATCCTGAGTCTTTGCTTTTTTAAAAAATCATTTTTATTAACATATAATGTATTATTTGCCCCAGGGGTACAGGTCTGTGAATCATCAGGCTTACACATTTCACAGCACTCACCATAGCACATACTCTCCCCAATGTCCATAACCCAACCACCATATCCCTACCCCCCAACCTCCCAGCAACCCACAGTTTGTTTTGTGAGATTAAGAGTCTCTTATGGTTTGTCTCCTTCCCGATCCCATCTCTGAGTCTTTGCTTTAATTTGTTCATTCAACCACTGGGATAAAGTGGATACTTTTCCATGTATTTGATAGATAACTACATACTTTCTTTTTTTTTTTTTTAAAGATTTTATTTATTCATTTGACAGACAGAGATCACAAGTAGGCAGAGAGGCAGGCAGAGAGAGAGGAGGAAGCAGGCTTCCCACTGAGCGGAGAGCCTGATGCGGGCGGGCTCATGACCTGAGCCGAAGGCAGAGGCTTTAACCCACTGAGCCACCCAGGCGCCCCGATAACTTCATACTTTCATTTGTGAATTGTCTATTCATTTTCTTTGTCCATATATTGATTGGGTTTTTGAGTATTTTTAATAGATGTGTATAGACTTAAGAATGTATATTAACCTTTAATGTGTATGGCTTATGAAAAAAACTAAAAAACTTGACATACAGAGAAATACTCAAAAATTAAAATTCACTTATGATCCCATTGTTTAGAGATATCTGGTATATATACATGCAGTCTTCATATGTGTACATTATCCCAACAGTTGATATCACACTATTTATGTAAATTAGCATTTGGCAAATGAAATTATACCAATAATTTCCTATGAGAAATTTTTTAGGGAAAATTTATTCGTAAACATATCAGTTGCTTAGTACTATATCATGTGGATGTTACTGATTTGGGAAACAAAGGCAGAAGAAAAATTATTAAATTTCCTTACTACTTAAAGCCCATTGGCAAGTCCTTGAACAGGCAGAGTGACATTCCCCTAGGGACTCCACTGCCTGGATGTTGACACTTTGCTAAGGGCAAAAGGCAATCTTAGCCTGACCCCCAGGATCCTATAAGTCTACTTTAGCATATAAAAATTCCTTGGGAAGGGCTTCTGGGTGGCTCAGTGGGCTAAAGCCTCTGCCTTTGGCTCAGGTTTTGATCCCAGGATCCTGGGATCGAGCCCCGCATCGGGCTCTCTGCCCAGCGGGGAGCCTGCTTCCTCCTGTCTCTCTGCCTGGTTCTCAGCTACTTGTGATCTCTGTCAAATAAATAAATAAAAATATTAAAAAAAATTCCTTGGGAAACTTTATCTCTGC